>JAEHOL010000014.1:0-59874 GCA_016432905.1 Hoplolaimus galeatus
GTTCCAGAGGGGTTCAGAAGGTGGCGCGGACTCTACAGGATTTACTAACGATTCCCACCCCTCAGATCATTGTTACTGAGTACCACAATGGGCGTGCTGGCCAGATCCGGCCGAAAAACACGCTCACAGCTGGCATAGAAGCTGTTGCAATCTGCCAATGCAAAGACTGGCTGGTCTGGATGGGATGCACCTTTCACGTTCATGATGATCGCTCATGATCGCGCACGCTGTAATTGACCACACCCCAAATCACCAGATCGTCACCTTCCATCACGTATCTGGGCGGAAACTTGGGATTTTCGGCCATCAACACCACTTGGCCATCTCGATGGTGCAAACGCTTGCACACGCACTCGGCATTGAGCGCCGCAATGACGATGTCGCCATGCCGCGCCGTTTTGCTTCTGTCGACGATCACCAGGTCACCGTTGAAAATACCGGCACCCTGCATGCTGTGCCCAGAAATCTTGGCCAGGTACACGTGCGGTGCCCTGATTTCGAACAGCTCATCCAGCGATATCAACCTTTCGAGGTGATCCGCTGCCGGCGATGGAAAGCCGGCAGACACCTGGGAGGAATACAGTGGGAGTGATACACCACCACTGGCAATGGGACCAAGAAGGGTCACGCTCATATACCTGGCCTGAACAAATAACTGTATGGATACACAGTTAACTGCGCCGCGGAAGTCGCGTCAATTTGAGCCGACCAAATGCCCTCCAACCTGAATTGAGCCCTACCGAAAACCTATACCACTCGAACTCCTATTTCTTACTGCACGGAACGCGGCCATCCGGTTTCCTGTACCTGAACTCACTTTAGGTACGGTGCGATGCCCCATATCCATAAGCCTTCCCCCACGACGAAGCATTGGCTTGCTTCCATGGCCTTCACGTTCCTGTCTGCCACAGCACACGCGGAAACGTGGGTCATCACTGATCAGGCACATCCTGTGTCCGTACCTACTGGCGTGCGCATCATTCGTCTCGACGATCAGCAACGCCTCGAAGAGCTGCTGTCTCAACAGCTTCCTAACGATCAACGCCAGGCTGAAGTAACCATTCAGCGTTACTTGGCAAGTCCAGCCGGCAAACGTCTTCAAAGCGACCTGGTTCAAGCACAGCAGGGCATTACAGATGCCTGGAGTGTTGGGGTTGAAAAAATCCCCGCAGTTGTCGTCGACCGCCGCTACGTTGTGTACGGGGAGGCGGACGTGGCAAAAGCCATAGCGCAGATTGATCGAGCTAGGAGCCTGTCACGATGAGACGCTCACGCTTAGCGATCCGCCCGCTGTCACTGGCCATCGCCTTCAGCTTGTCCTGCAGCGCATCAGCGGCGATCACCTCGGCCACAATCATTGCTTCGACACTGTCGCCTACGTGCCTGGAATACAAGGTGGTCGGCATTTGCTATTGGCTCCTCTGCACGCCCTTCGGCTGCAAGGTCAAAACGTCCACCAAAGTTCGTCACTATGTGCCGGACGCTGTGGTGTCGGCCTACTCAAACACGGGAGCCAATCCGTGGATTGAGATGTCACCGCTTGGCTCTCCAAACCCTATGGCCCAAGCCGGTAATGACGGCACTACCAACCACGTCGCCGAAAACAACATGATCAAGTTCAAGGAAGCCGACGTCATTGGCCATCCAGGTGGCGCGACGTTAAGCCAGTTCGCCAGCGCTTCGGGATATGTATGCAAAGGCGCAGCGTTACCTCTTGTGCCTTACTTCCTCAGTACCCTGGACCCGATCGCCTGGCGATATGGCGTGCCCGAGGCCGTATACCCCGAAGCACTCATTCCTGGTCTGCGCGAGGTCGGTAGCCTGCTCACTGCAAGCAGCTGGGGGAATGTCTACCCCCGTAGCGGCTTCCTCAACCAGACCGATGACTACAAGACCGGTGCCGTCATTGCACAGCGTGCCGGCGACGTGGTCACCCGTTTGGGTCAAGTACATGTCTATCTGCCAATGCTTGCCATTCCCTACCCCGGCTACTGGCCTGCAGGGCCACTACGCGAAGGTGACGCCTCCACCGGCAAGTGGCAGGAACTGACCCCGGTGCTCAATCCCACCTGCGCAACCTTTCCAACCATCCCCCCCAATATCGATGCCCAGGACGGCGGATACGCCTGGGCGCTCTGGCGTCCGTATTCGTGCTGCCAACGTCGTGGCCAGACCTTCCTGGGCAGTACGGACTTCCAATGAACTTCAGTGATCGGAGCACCATATGAAACTCACCCCCTTGGCGATCTGCCTCATCTGCTGTTTTAGCAGCGCAGTAGCTCAATCTGCAGACCCAATCAATGTCTCCTCCTCTGGCAGCGTCATTGGCGACGACGTGCTCTACAACATCGGCGGGGGGAACGCCGTGACAATGGGGAGCGCCGGCAACATGGACAGTATTTCCGTCGGCGGTGGCTGGAACAACAACCTGGTCTGCGGAAACATGAGCATGAGCAACACCCTGCAAAACCAGTTGAATGGTGCCACCTCTGGGTTCCAGAACATCATGAGCTCGGTGGTGCAGAACGCCACCAGCGCCGTCGCCTCGCTGCCAGCCTTGATCCTCCAACGCGCAAATCCAGCGCTGTACAACCTCATCACGAACGGCATCTTGCAAGCTCGATTGGACTTTGACCGGTCCAAAGGCACCTGCAGGGCCATTGGCGAAAAAATGGCGGATATCGCCGGCAATCAAATGGGTTGGGGCAAGCTCGCTGAAGGTCAGGCAATGAGCCAGGCGCTGACGTCAAACACGGACGCAGTCTCGGCTGTGGAGCAGGTCGAAAAGAAAGGTGGCAACGATGGCGTCACCTGGGTTGGAGGTGATCGAGCAGGCGGCTCCGGTCAGAAGCCCATTCGTATCGTGGGGGACGTTACCAAAGCAGGCTACAACCTGCTGAACAAACGTGCGGCCGGTGACACCGGCTCGATAAGCAAAGACAGCTGCAACAATGGCATGGTCTGCAATGTCTGGTCATCGCCCCAGGAAGCCACTACGTTCGCCAATCGTGTGCTGGGAGAACAGCAACAACAAACCTGTGACAGTTGCCCTAAAACGGTGACAGCAGCGGGTGTAGGCCTCACACCACTGATCCAGGAAACCTACGACACCAAGCTTAAGGCACTGCAGGAGCTGCTGACTGGAAGCAAAAGTTTATCGGTCGAAAACCTAGAAGCCGCAAGCAGCAACTCTCTGCCCATCACCCGTGGTGTTGTGGCGGCTCTCAAGGATGAGCGAGATCAAGACGTACTCGCTCGCAGACTTGCCTCCGAAGTCGCGCTGTCGGATGTACTGGAGAAAGCCTTGACCCTTCAACGTACCCTGATGGCAGGTAGCCGAGAACCAAACGTCGCGGCTAACGACCTAGCCGTTCAGGCAGTCGGTCAGCAGAGCTCGTCGCTGCAACAGGAAATCAGCAACCTGAAAATGGAGCTGGACATGCGTCAGCAGCTCGCGAAGAACTCACCACTGACCATCATTGAACGCGGCAAAGCTCGGGCCGAAGACTCACGCGGCGTGTTTCCAGGCGATCCAGAAACGGATCGCCTGAATCAGTTGCAATCACCTGCCAAAAGCAAATAGTGAGGTGTAGGCCATGACTGATATTCAAGATCCTGCCGCCGCCCCCAACCGCTCGCTGACTCGACGAGTCGGGCGGGGCATTCTCGTTGTTCTAGGCACTCTGCTAGCCGCTACAGCACTCGTGGTATTACTCAACGCCGTATTGATGAGCATGTTCGACAGTGCTGAGCAATGGCAAGCATGGCGTGTCGACAACTACTGGACGCTGCTCACCTGGCGACTGATGCTTTATATCGCATTGACGGTTGCCTGGCTCAAGCTCAAGGCTCGTTTGCCGCAATCGAGGCGCAAAGGCTTGCTGAAGATCGAGGTCATGGTGGCTTTATTGTTTGCCATGGTTGAGATGAGCAAAGTGCTGTATCAGGGAGGAGGTGTCCAGTGACGCTCTACACCAATGACTATCTGGAGTACTACCTCACCCTGGTGGGCTGGATCATCAACAACGGCATCTGGGACATGATTTCAGATACCGGCCTGTTCGCCCTGCCCTTCTGCATAATCGTGATTCGAGAATGGCTCAAGGTCCGTGGCGAAGGGGCTGATGAGGGTAACAAAGGCGTGCTTTCACTGGCCCGGATCGAGACCAACATCTACGTTGGGTACGTCGTCGTCGCATTCTTCGCAGTCCCGGCCGTCAATGTGAGCTTCGATACTTTGGCGTTCGATCAAAGTAGAGCCCAGCAATGCCAGTACAACTTACCCAAACCAGCTGACACCGGCTGGAACACGACATTCAGCTCTCTGGCTGGAAAGAGTGCGCAGATGCCCATGTGGTGGGCTTTCATGCATGCGCTGTCAAAAGGGTTAACCAACGGAGCAGTCGCAGCCATCCCTTGTGGGACCGACCTGCGACAAGTCCGCATGGAGGTGAACAACACCAAGATCAACAACCCACTGCTGGCCCAGGAAATCGGCGACTTCACCCACGACTGTTACGGGCCTTCACGCGCCCGTCTCTTCATGCGTCAACCAGACATGGGCACTAAAGCCAATGATCCCCAGTTCCTGCAGGACCTTAGTTGGATCGGCTCCCACTTCTTGCTGAACACCTCGGGCTACTACGACACGGACTACTCCAAAACACCCAGAACATCCTGGCCATACAACGCTTCGCGTGATGTGGGGTTGCCACAGGTGAGCGGAGGTGGAGGATATCCAACCTGTAAACAATGGTGGTCCGATAGCGGAGTAGGCTTACGAGATCGTATCAAAGATCAGGTATCTCCTGACCTCATGACAAAAATGCTTGGTTGGGCGAAGTGGCTGTCCCAGGACGAAGTGACCGACTCACTTGTTCGGCAACTGGTCTCGCCTTCGAACCAGGTGAAAGGGGATGTTTATACGGACTACGGTGGGCAAATTAACGGGACGGTGTGGAATGGCGCAGCCCGTGTCACCGGCACCCTAGGGGTAGCACTGGGCTCATTGGCATACTTCCCGGCTATGGACATGGTTCGTCAGGCGCTACCAATGATTATGGCGTTCTTGAAGATGGCGATGGTGATTTGCATCCCGCTGGTACTGGTAGTGGGTGCCTATCAACTGCAGGTGGCCATGACCATGACGGTGGTATTTTTTGCGCTGATCTTTGTGGACTTTTGGTTTCAACTGGCGCGGTGGGTAGACACAACTATCTTGGACGCTCTGTATGGAGCAGGCTCACCCCATTTGTCTTTTGACCCTGTCATGGGACTGAACTCAACGGTCCAGGATGCGATCCTGAACTTCGTCATGGGAGCCATGTTCATCATCCTACCCATGTTTTGGATAGGCGCACTGGGCTGGGCTGGAATAAGTGCAGGCAAGGCGCTGGAGGGGCTCACACGTGGGACGCAACCTGTTGAAAAAGCAGGTTCAGCAGGAGCAGACATTATCAAAAAAGCAATATAATAAACTCAGGAAGTTACGGATCCATTCATTCTGGATAGATCCGTAAGCGGGTTCAATACCTTAAATCACCGGGAAAAATTATCCTCATCAGAAATTTCACCCTCAACATTACCCCATGGGTCTAATGGTTGGCCGAATACGTTTCGCCCGTACGGAGCATCTCGATCCTCAGAATTGCCTATGGCACGTAGTCTGGAAAAGTCTCCTACAACCAAAGCCAGCAAGATTAGCCCAACAGTCAGCACTGCAACGAACGCGTGAGCCAACCATACCCAGGAATATACAGCTAATGCTATTAGGGCAAGACGTTTGACCCAGCGTAAAGTGCGGTTCTCGCTGCACCAAACGATGCGCACCGCACGACCAAGGCTATAGCCCAAGCGGCTTGCAACGGTCTGTGAGGTGTAGGCGGTCATCATGCTTCTCCTAGCCCTCCTTAAACTGGAGGCGCTTTGACATTATTTATAATCCTGATTTCACGCCGCCGCAAGACCAATGGATAAACGGATGCGCCGTCATGCGTTCGCGGACGCCCTACTCCTGCCCACCGCCAAATGGCCCAAAAGGGTAAATGGTCTCTAAAAGCGAATGGAATGGTTCACAAGGGTAAAAGCCCTACCCGAAAGGGCTTGCTACGCAAAAAGGTCATCGCCCTCACCTGCAGTTAGTCGCAACTCCTGGAGCGACACTCAATAAAAAAGGGTTCGGAACCTAGTCGTGCAACTGTTCTGCGCAGGCGAAGTCACCTAAAGCGTCACACTGATGGCGTAACGCCTCTCGAAATACCCTAATGCAGCCGGTGACCTTTTCCCATTGAAGTAAACCCACCAGATAGCGGAAAAGCCAGTCCATGATTCATTGATGGAGCTGGTGATGTTCTCATTTTTCCGCCGCAGCAAACCTTTACCTGCTGCAGCCTCTTCACCAAACGGTTTTCTGAAACCTGCCCAGGGACAGGATCTGCTGGCGACCCCACGGCGTCAAAAATTGCTGGAGAACATCTGGCAGCGTGCTTCGTTATCACGCTCACAGTTTGTGGAGCTCTATCGGCGCCCACTGGAGCGCTACGCAGAGTTGGTCCAGCAGCTCCCTGCCTCGCAGAACCACCACCATGCACACCCAGGCGGCATGCTTGATCACGGCTTAGAGATCGTCGCCTATGCGCTTAAGATTCGACAGACCTACCTCCTACCCATAGGTGCACCACCGGAGTCTCAATCGGCCCAGGCCGAAGCATGGACTGCCGCAGCCGCTTATGGCGCTCTGATTCACGACCTCGGCAAGATTGCCGTCGACGTACACATCGAACTTGAGGGAGGTAAAACCTGGCACCCATGGCATGGCCCAATCAATCGCCCTTATCGCTTTCGCTATGTGAAAGGACGCAACTACCAATTGCACGGAGCCGCTGCCGCACTGATCTACGCGCAGATCCTTTCCTCGGAAATCCTAGACTGGCTCAGCGGCTTCCCCGAAGCCTGGTCGCAACTGATCTTTGTGCTGGCCGGCCAGTATGAGCACGCCGGCATATTGGGCGAGATTGTGGTCAAGGCCGACCAAGCCTCTGTCGCGCAGGAACTCGGCGGTAACCCTGCTCGTGCGTTGTCAGCGCCAAAACAATCCTTGCAACGTCAACTGGCGGACGGTTTGCGCCACCTGGTGCGTGACACGTTCAAACTGAATCAGCCTGATGGCCCCTCAGATGGGTGGCTGACACAAGAGGCTCTATGGCTCGTCAGCAAACCGATTGCCGATCAACTACGCGCTTACTTGCTGACCCAAGGCGTTGAAGGTGTACCCAGCTCGAACGCGCCCTTCTTCAACATGCTCCAGGACCAAGGTGTTATCCAGACCAATGCCCAGGATAAGGCCATCTGGAAAGCAACAATCGACAACGGTCGTGGCTGGCGAAATACCTTCACCCTGCTCAAGCTTTCACCCTCACTGATTTGGAGTGATCCCAACGAACGGCCCACCGTTTACGCAGGCACCCTTGAGGTTGAGGCTGGCAATGCAGTGGATGAGCTGGCGGCGCAAAGTCCCAGCGCTGCTCCAGTGAAAAGCTCACCTCAAGCGGCTGAAGCTAACGCTGCACCAGCGCCATTAACGCCGGCACCAACGGCATCCGCTGATACACCACAACGCCCTTCGGATGATCGCGCTGAATTTGACGCGCTACTGGCACTTCTAAATAATGTCAATGAGCCACTAGAAGACACCCAAAGCAGTTCCATTTCACCAATACAGAGCGCGTCGTCGAAACCCTATGATAGCGAGCCCCTCCACTCTCCTAACCCAGAAGGCGTGCCTGCAGCAACTGATAAAGAAGTCATTGCAATGCCCAGTAACACCGAGCTCGGCCAGGGATTTGTTGAATGGCTTAAACAAGGGATCGCATCTCGGAAAATCATTATTAACGACACCAAAGCACTGGTACATACCGTAGCGGGGACCGCTATGTTGGTGACGCCAGGAATATTCAAGCGCTACGTCCTTGAGTTCCCCCATATTGAACAGCAAGCCAAAGCACAGCAAGTCAACGCTTGGCAGTTGGTTCAACGAAGTTTCGAGAAGCAAAAACTTCATCGAAAAACCCTGAAGAGCCTGAACATCTGGAACTGCGACGTAATCGGCCCTCGCAAATCAAAACAGCTGAAGGGTTACTTACTATTGGACCCCCTCACCATTTTCTCAGAAGTACCTCTCGATAACGCAAGCCTTTCTTTAAAATTAGAATCAATGGAGTCCCAACAATGACCACCGCCTTGCAACTCACGGAGGAATATATCTTTGCGCGTGACCTTCGGCCAGCATCTACAAAGACTTATCTGTCCTCAGCCAAAGCGATGCTCGCACATTTCGGGGCCACCCCAATCGAACAGATTGACCATCGGTCGATCCTCTCGTGGCGAAAGGAGTTTCTGGCAAATGGTAAGGCTAAACGCAGTTGGAATACTTATTCGAGCCACCTACGTACTGTATGGAAATATGCGTTAAAACACGAAATGCTTATACATACGACGGTCAACCCATTCAAAGAAACCTGTGTAACTCCCCCAAAACGCCCTAGCAAAATACTCGATGCAAATTTAATTCAAAGATCTAGGAATTGGCTCGAAACGCTAGAGGCAGAAGAACGCTGCACAAATGAGCGCAGCCAAGTAACACCTGCTTGGTTTTGGCTTGCTGTGTTCGAGGTTTTCTACTACACCGGCATACGACTCAATGCTTTATTGCATTTGCGCTACAAAGACGTCGATCTTGATAAGCAGATGATTCTAATCCGTGGTGAAACAGAAAAAACACATCGAGAGTTCTCTGTGCCCATCATGGAAGGTCTTGCGCCCCACCTAAAACTAATTATGGATAAAGCGAAGCGCGCTGGCTTCACCTCAGATGACCAATTGTTCAACGTAAACCGTTTTTCAATGCATTACCGTGGGCGAGTAATGACGTCGGATCAGGTCGAAGCAATGTACCGTAAGCTAACCCAAAAATTTGGAGCCCGAATTACCCCCCATCGTTTTCGTCATACCTTAGCCACAGATCTGATGAAAGAACCAGATCGCAATATCCATCTCACGAAAAATCTCCTGAATCATTCAAACATCGCGACGACGATGAGCTATGTCGAGGTCGACTACAGCCACATGCGCACGGTCTTGCATGAGCGTAGCGTGATGCAAGGGGCATTAAAGCGTATCCGGCGCGAAGACTCGAGCGGAGCGTCACCACGATCATATGGGACGGTCAGAAGACTAGATAGACCAACTGTGAAGCTGCCCTCTTCCAAAGCCTTGGAAGAAATAGCTATAGCCATGGAACTGTCGACGAATCCAACGCTTAAGCAAGCTTTGAATCACGTAGCTAATTGCTTTGGTGAAATACAGGAACCTCAGAGCGCTCAGGAACATCCGCCTGGAGAAATGAATACCCTAGCTGCTCTCATGTCTTCTGCAATCAGAAGGCCAAGCATGGCATCAGGGTATTCGAGCGCTGCATTAGCGAGACCAACCAAATTATCACCATGACTAACGATCAGGGTTAAGCGCGCCGACGGAGCAGCAGCGCCCTACCGCTTACAAGCACGTATCGAGCATGCCAACGTCGCGTTAGTAGAGGCATCTGCGCGCAAAAAATATGAACGCACAAAAAAAAGGCAAAAAAAAGACGCCTAAATGGCGTCTTTTTTAGCGGAAATGGTCGGGGTAGGGGGATTCGAACTCCCGACATCCTGCTCCCAAAGCAGGCGCGCTACCGGACTGCGCTATACCCCGGCATGTGCAACGAAAAGCCGTTGCACATTGACATCATGCGACAACAAAACTACTGTTTGCCGCAGACGGCTGCATGTCGATCGAGTAGATACTGCTCAACTCCGCCCTACTTAACACACATCCGCTTTGAAAATGGTGGGTCGTGTGGGATTCGAACCTACGACCAATTGGTTAAAAGCCAACTGCTCTACCAACTGAGCTAACGACCCGCTGTGTGGTGGCGCGTATAATACTGATTTCTAAGGATTATTCAACACCTTATTTTAAATAAATCAGAAAAAACGCATTTGAACGGTAATTCGGTGGGTAGAACGCCTATCGCAGCAGCCGGATCAGCGCCCCGGCTCGTCGTTCCACAGGTACTTGTGCAGCTGCAATTGCAGGCGTACCGGCAGGTTGTCCGCCACTACCCAATCCGCCAGGTCACGGGCATTCAGGTCGTGATGGCTTGGCGAGAACAGCACCTCGCCCGCTCGACGCTCCAGGCCATACTGGATCAGCTTGGAGGTGGCCCAGTCATAATCGTCACGGGAACAGATGACGAACTTGACCTGATCGTTGGCCGTCAGCAAGTCCATGTTCTCGTAGCGATTGCGGTGGGCTTCCTTGGAGTCCGGGGTCTTGAGGTCAACCACTCGGCTGACGCGCGGGTCGACCGCGGAGATGTCCAGGGCGCCACTGGTTTCCAGGGAGACCTCGTAACCGGCATCACACAGCTGTTTGAGCAACGGAATGGCGTTGGGTTGCGCCAGAGGCTCACCGCCCGTCACGCAGACGTAGCGCGGCCGGTAACCGGCAACCTGCTCCAGGATGTCGTCGAGGGTGCGCACAGTGCCGCCGCTGAAGGCGTAGGCGCTGTCACAGTATTGGCAACGCAACGGGCAGCCGGTCAACCGTACAAAGACAGTGGGCAGGCCAGCAGTGCGCGTTTCACCCTGCAACGAGTAAAAGACTTCGGTAATACGTAATGTGTCTTGCATAGTCGCCACGGGCGTAACAGCTAAACAGGCTGTCCGCCTCCGTCAGGCACTTCAAGGGATTGCGCCAACGCGTCAACCCCAGGAAGCGTGTTTCATAAAAGGGCGTGGATTCTAACGAAAAAACCCGCGACAAGCGCGGGTTTCTTCTGAACGGGCTGCATTGCTTACAAGCGTTGCAGGTCCCGCTGGGCCAACTGCGCCGCGGAGGTACCCGGATACTGGGCAACCACCTGCTGCAGAATACCTTTGACCTTGTCGGTGTGACCCAGGCGGCGTTCTACGTCAGCTAGTTTGTACAGCGAATCCGGAACCTTGGCGTGCTTGGGGTACAGCTGGCTGACCTTGGCAAAAGCCTGGCCCGCGCCCTGCAAATCACCCTTTGCCAGGTTGACCTCACCCAACCAGTACTGGGCATTGCCCGCGTACTGGCTGTTGGGGTACTTGCGCAGGAAAGCGGTGAAGGCCTGACTGGCCTTATCGAAATCCTTGGCCTTGATCAGGTCGAAGGCTGCATCGTAATACAGTTTTTCCTTCGCCGGATCACCCGGTTCACTGCTGGCGGCAGGGGCAGCCGCGGCGGCCCCCGCTGCTGCGCCACCGGCAGCGGCACTGGGTGCGCCACCGGTAGAAGAATTATCAGGAGTAGCGGCAGGTGCAACACCGGCTCCAATACGACGGTCAAGATCCTGGTAACGCTCCAGGCCTTCTTGCTTCAGCTGGTTCACTTGGTTCTGCAGAACTTCAATGGCGCCTTGTTGCTGGGCCAACTGATCCTGCATGCGTTGCAGCTGGTTGAACAGTTCGCCCTGTGCCGAGGGAGCGGACGTAGCCGCTCCCCCCGCATAGGCGCCGTTCGTGCCATAACCCGCTGGCGGATAACTGCTCCCGCTATTGTTATAGCCTGAGTTGCTATCCGTTACAGGAACCGCAGCCCACACCGCAAGCGGTGCGAAGCTGAGAGCCAATACAGTTAGAGCACGACGGCACGTTCGCATGACGAATTACTTACGCAGTTCGACGCGACGGTTCTGAGCCCACGACTGTTCGTCGTTGCCAGTTGCAACTGGACGCTCTTTACCGTAGGAAACCAGTTCCAGTTGGCCTGGAGCAACACCTTGCAGTACCAGGTAGCGCTGAACGGCTTTCGCACGACGCTCGCCCAGTGCCATGTTGTACTCACGAGTACCACGGGCGTCAGTGTTACCTTCCAGAACAACGCGAGCGCCGTTAGCTTTCAGGTCCTTGGCGTGAACGTCCAGAGCGCGCATGGCTTCTGGCTTCAGGTCCGAACTGTCGTATTCGAAGTAGAAAGTGGTGATAGCGCGCAGAGCAGCTTCTTCGCTCAGGGAGCCGTCGACCGCACCAGTGTTGGCGCCGTAACCAGCGTTTGGATCAACAGCTGCGCCTTCACCGGCATTGTCGCCGCCTTTAGAGGAGCAACCAACGGCTACGGACAGAGCCAGAGCCAGAGCAGCAAACTTACCAAACTTCAGCATTTCCATCGTGAAACTCCTAATGAACCCCAGTGTGTTAAGTACTTCTTTTTGTAGCGCCGCGTCAGTTCAGGTAAGGGGACCAGGATGGTTCTCTGACTTCGCCTTGTGCGGTAGGAAGTGGGAGCCTTACGCGTCCGTTGATGGACACGAGCATCAAGACTCCCCGGCCCTGCTGGCGGGTGGCGTAGATTACCATGGTGCCGTTGGGCGCAACAGTGGCTGACTCATCAAGGTTGGTATCTGTAAGGATTTTTACGGTTCCGCGCTGCAAATCCTGGGCCGCAACCCGGAAATTAGTGAAACCATCCTGACGGTGAATCATCACCAACGTCTTTTCATCGGCCGAAAGCTTGGGGTTGGCGTTGTAGTTACCAATAAAGGTCACACGTTCCGCACCGCCGCCGTTCACATTTGCCTTGTAGACCTGAGGCTTGCCGCCACGGTCGGAGGTGAAGTAGATGGTCGAGCCATCCTTGCCCCAGAACGGTTCGGTGTTGATGCCCGGGCCGCTGGTCACACGCGAGAGTTGACGCGAGGCCATGTTCATCACGTAGATATCCGGGTTGCCGTCCTTGGACAGCACGAAAGCCAGGCGCGAACCGTCCGGCGACC
Organism: Hoplolaimus galeatus; assembly: GCA_016432905.1. Classification (NCBI taxonomy): domain Eukaryota; kingdom Metazoa; phylum Nematoda; class Chromadorea; order Rhabditida; family Hoplolaimidae; genus Hoplolaimus; species Hoplolaimus galeatus. The sequence goes on from JAEHOL010000014.1 coordinate 12,839, forward strand.
AGGCTGGCGCACCGTTGAGGCCTTCGAAGTTGGTGATCTGCTCACGACGGCCAGTATCGATGTGCTGCACAAAGATACGCGGGCGACGCTGTTCGAACGATACGTAGGCAATACGCTTGCCGTCCGGCGCGAAGCGCGGCGACAGGATTGGCTCACGGGACTGCAGCAAGGTCACTGCACGAGCACCGTCGTAGTCCGAACGCTGCAGGGTGTAGCGGGTATTGTCTACAGAGAAACGCTCAGCCGTGACATACAGTAGGCGCGTCGAGAACGCCCCCTTGATACCGGTGAGTTTTTCAAACGACTGGTCCGAGATGTAGTGAGCCATGTCGCGCAGTTGTTCGGCGGTACCCGATACGCTGCCGGTCAAGACCTGCTGCTCGGTGGCCACGTTGAACAACGTGTACTGGATCTGCAGGCGACCGCCGGCCGGCGTGATGCTGCCGACCATCAGGTACTGGGCACCCACCGCCTTCCAGTCACGGAAGATGACTTCGCTGGCCTGGGTTGGCTGGCTGATCATGTTGCCTTTTGGAATCGGCGCGTAGTAACCGGAGTTACGCAGGTCGTCGCTGACGATCTGGGCCATGTCGTCCGGCAGCACGCTGCCGCCCTGCCAACCGAACGGCACGACTGCAATCGGGGTGGCCCGATCACTGCCGCTGGTTACCAGGATGTTCTTTTCATCCGCCGCCGCTATCCCTGCCATACAGCAAATAACGACAAGCATTCCTCGAAGAAGGTTTCTCACAAGGCTAGATCCTCAGGTGTGAATGTCATCTTGAATGAACGATAGGGAGCGAAGTCACTTGGTTTCATTCCCTGCATCTCGGTCAACCGGCCAATATTCTTGACCGCGGCAACCGCCGAACTGTCGAACGAACCGTCACCACTGGACTTGGCCACGCTGACCGAAGTCACCGTACCGTCCGGCAACATGCCGATCTGCAGCACTACTGTCATGCCTTTACGTGCCGAAGGTGGACGTGTCCAACCTTCCGCTGCCCGCGCCCGAATCAGGTCGTCGAAACTGCCCGCGACTTCATCGCCACGCTCATCGGCCAAGGCTTGCTGACGCTGCGGCGTGTCGGAAAGCAAATCTGCCAGGGCCTGGGCCTTTTTCTCTTCGGCGGATTTGCGTGCTGCTTCCTGGGCCTTTTTCTTGGAGGCGTCGGCGGCAGCTTTCTTCTTCGCTTCGTCGGCGACTTTCTTCTTCGCCTCGTCTGCTTCAGCTTTTTTCTTGGCGTCTTCGGCGGCTTTCTTTTTCGCGTCTTCGACTATCTTTTTCTTGGCTTCTTCAGCGGCCTTTTTCTTGGCCTCTTCTTCGGCAGCCTTCTTGGCTTCTTCTTCCGATTTCTTCTTGGCTATATCAGCCAATTGTTTCTCTTCGGCCTTTTTCGCTTCGGCAGCTTTCTCGGCTTTCTTGGCTTCATCAGCCTTTTTAGCCTCGTCGGCCTTCTTGGCTTCGTCAGCCTTTTTCGATTCCTCGGCCTTTTGAGCCGCCTCTTCTTTCTTTTGTTCCGCAGCAGCCTTCACCGCTTCCTGCTCGACCTTCTTCTGTTCCATCTGCTCGACTTCAGTCTGGCGCGCGGCCGACTTCTGGGCCTCACCCGCAATCTTCTGATTGGTCTGGGTGGTGGCCTGACTTTTCGATTTCAGCTGATACAGGGTCGCCTGCACGATCGGCTTGGCTGGCGGCAGGTCCGGGGTCATGGCAAAGCTGACGAACAGCATGCCGAACACCAGGACGTGCAGGGCAATTGCCCACACGCCAGGCCAGAAGTAGCTTTCCGAGGCGGACGGCTCTCGCTGTTGCTGCATCAGGGCGCCTCGGTAATCAAGCCAACGTTACCGACGCCGGCCTTCTGCAGCCCGCCCATGGCGCCCATGACGGAGCCGTAGTCGACCGATTTGTCACCCCGGATAAACACCTGGGTGTGCTTGCCGCCTTCGTTGCCGGAGCGAATGATCTTGGTCACCGCATCGGTCATTGCAGGCAAGGTCAGGGCCTTGTCCTGCTGCTTTTGCGTATCGACTTCGCTGCCAAGGTTCCAGTAATAGGTCTTGTCAGCCTTGATCGAAATGGTCAGGACCTGAGTGTTGTTGTCCTGCGGCAAGGCTTCACTGGAAACCTTGGGCAGATCAACTTTCACGCCCTGGTTGAGCATCGGCGCGGTCACCATGAAGATCACCAGCAGCACCAGCATCACGTCGATGTAGGGCACTACGTTCATCTCGGCGACCGGCTTGCGCTTTTTGCGAGCTCGAGCGATTAAAGCCATTGGGAATTACCTGCTTATTCTTCGCTGGTGTGCACTTTACGGTGCAGGATCGCCTGGAATTCATCGGCGAAGGTGTAGTAACGGCCGATCAAGGTTTCGCTGGTTGCGGCAAAACGGTTGTAGGCGATTACTGCGGGGATAGCGGCGAACAGGCCGATCGCGGTGGCGATCAGGGCTTCGGCAATACCCGGGGCCACGGTGGCCAGTGTGGCTTGCTGCGCCTGGGCCAGGCCACGGAAGGAGTTCATGATGCCCCATACGGTACCGAACAGGCCGATGTACGGGCTGACGGAACCGACGGTGGCAAGGAACGGCAGGCCCTGCTCGAGTTTCTCTTCTTCGCGGGAGATGGCCACGCGCATGGCACGGGCCACACCTTCCATCACCGCTTCAGGATCGACACCTGGCTGCTGGCGCAGGCGCGAGAACTCCTTGAAGCCAGCACGGAAGATCTGCTCGACGCCCGAATCCGGATCCGGGTTGCTGCCTGCCTGGCGGTACAGTTTGGACAGGTCGATACCCGACCAGAAGCGCTCTTCAAAGCTCTCCAGGGCACGTCGACCGGCGCGCAACATGTTGCTGCGCTGAAAAATCATGACCCAAGAGGTAACCGATGCGGCTACCAGGGTCAGCATGACCAGTTGAACCACGACACTGGCATTGCTGACCAGGCTCCACATGGAGGAATGGTCGACGACGGTAGGTTCCACGCTAAATCTCCTGCTTTGATTGTTGACCCGCGCCGCTCACGGCGGCAAAGGCCGCGCGTAGAGTTTCGGGAATGGCCCGAGGTTTCAAGCTGTTGGTGCGCACACACGCCACCAGGAACTGCCCCTCACAGAGCAGCGTTGCATCCGTGGCCCGCCTGACCTGCTGTTTGAAACGCAGGCTGGCACGGTTCAATTCGATGACTTCAGCGCTGACCAGCAACTCATCGTCCAGTCGCGCCGGCGCGTAATACCGCGCCTCGCTGGAATGCACGACGAATAACAGGTCCTCGCCTACCAGCTCGGACTGGGCAAAACCCAACTCCCGCAGCCGCTCGGTTCGAGCCCGTTCCATGAATTTCAGGTAATTGACGTAATAAACGATGCCGCCGGCATCGGTGTCCTCGTAATAAACGCGACAGCGATGTGCGAACGACTGATCCCCGTTTTGCGCGCGCATACTCTAGTGCTTACTCCTCAGGTTGCCAATTGGCTGGGCAACTGTTTTTTCATTCCTGAACGCTTTCAAATGACGACGCCAGACACTGGGACAGCACAAAGCTCAGATAAATCACCCCACATGACAAATACCCTGTAGGAGCGAGCTTGCTCGCGAAGAACCTGAGCACGCCGCGTATAACCAGACATACCGCGTTATCGTTGGCGTTTTTCGCGAGCAAGCTCGCTCCTGCAATTTTTTAATCGTCCACTGCATCGAGGAATTCGTCTACCACGGGCATCTCTCCCAATCGTGACGGAATGTTTAGCCCGAAGTGCAAATAGGCATGACGCGTCACCACCCTGCCCCGCGGGGTTCGCATGATGTAGCCCTGCTGAATCAGGTACGGTTCCAGCACATCCTCAATGGTATGGCGCTCCTCACTGATGGCTGCGGCCAGGCTGTCCACGCCGACCGGGCCACCGTCGAATTTCTCGATCATGGTCAAAAGTAGGCGTCGATCTTGGTGATCAAAACCATGTTCGTCCACATCCAGCAGGTTCAAGGCCAGGTCCGCCACGGCCTTGGTGATGTGGCCCTTGGCACGCACCTCGGCAAAGTCTCGCACGCGGCGCAGCAAACGGTTGGCAATTCGTGGCGTACCGCGAGCGCGTCGAGCGATTTCAAAGGCGCCTTCCGGGTCCAGGGGCAAGCCGAGGATACTCGCCGACCGGCTGACAATGGTCGCCAGATCGGCGGTGCTATAGAACTCTAGACGTTGAACAATGCCGAAACGGTCTCGCAGCGGGTTGGTCAACATGCCCGCGCGGGTGGTCGCGCCCACCAGGGTAAAGGGCGGCAGGTCGAGTTTGATCGAACGGGCCGCCGGGCCTTCGCCGATCATGATGTCGAGCTGGAAGTCTTCCATGGCTGGGTACAGCACTTCTTCGACAATCGGCGACAAGCGATGGATTTCGTCGATAAACAGCACGTCATGGGGTTCAAGATTGGTCAGCAACGCGGCCAAGTCGCCAGGACGCTCAAGCACCGGGCCGGAGGTGGACTTGATCGACACGCCCATTTCCTGGGCGATGATATTGGCCAGAGTGGTCTTGCCCAAACCCGGCGGGCCGAAGATCAGGGTGTGGTCCAGGGACTCACTGCGCCCGCGAGCGGCCTGGATAAACAGCTCCATCTGCTCGCGCACGGTGGGCTGGCCGATGTATTCGGCCAGGCTCAACGGGCGGATGGCCCGGTCCTGGACTTCTTCACGGTCACGCGGGCCGGTGGCCGCGATCAGACGATCGGCTTCAATCACTTAAATCATTCCCTTCAGGGCACGGCGAATCATGTCTTCAGCGCTCAGGTTCTTGTCCTTGATGGCCGATACGGCCTTGCTGGCTTCCTGAGGCTTGTAGCCCAGGGAGATCAGCGCATTGACGGCATCGCTTTCCGCGCTGGCGACCTGGGCCGCCGGCATATCCGGCTGGTTCGGTACCAGGGCGAACATGCTCGGCACCACCTCCCAGGCTTTGAAGCGGTCCTTGAGCTCGACCAACAAGCGCTCGGCGGTCTTCTTGCCCACCCCCGGCACCTTGGTCAGGGCCGAGGTATCCTGGGCCGATACAGCCCGGACCAATTCATCCACTTCCAGGCTCGACATCAAGGCCAGGGCCAATTTGGGCCCCACGCCATTGAGACGAATCAGCTCGCGGAAGAAATCGCGGTCACGCTTGCCGATGAAACCATAGAGTAGTTGCGCGTCTTCGCGCACCACTAAATGAGTGTGCAAGGTTATCGGCTCGCCGACCGACGGCAGGCGATACAGGGTGGTCATGGGCACTTCCAGCTCATAACCCAACCCATTCACATCCAGAATCAGGTGCGGCGGCTGTTTCTCAGCCAGGGTGCCGCGCAAGCGTCCAATCACGGTTCAGATCCTTAAAGCTTGGGGGTCAGATCGGAGCCTGACCGCAAAAATAACGATTGCGCTGATGCTATCAGAGACGCAGCCGCCCGCCACGACTACGTGCTGCGCCCAAGCCGTGAGGCAACAGGCTGGAGCGGGTATGGGCATGGCAAATGGCGATGGCCAGGGCATCCGAGGCGTCGATCTGCGGCTTTGAAGTGAGCTTGAGCATGTGCATGACCATCATTTGCACCTGCTCCTTGTTGGCGCCACCGGTGCCGACCACGGCCTGCTTGACCTGGGTCGCGGTGTATTCAGCGATCTCCATGCCCTCCTCGGCACCTGCCACGATGGCAGCGCCCCGGGCCTGCCCGAGCTTCAACGCCGAGTCGGCATTCTTGGCCATGAAGACTTTCTCTATGCCCATGGTGACCGGGCCGTAGGTCTGGATGACTTCACGTACGCCGCGATAGACGATCTGCAGCCGCTCGGCCAATTCCCCTGCGCCAGTGCGGATGCAGCCCGAGGCGACGTACACACAGCCGCGTGGGGTCTGCTGCACCACGCCAAAGCCGGTGATGCGCGAACCGGGGTCGATACCTAGGATTAAAGTCATAACGCCTGCGGGTTGGATTTACAACGGTATGTGCCAGGCACACATTTGTGTAACAGCATAGAAGCCAGCTCCCACAGTGGATATTCATCGTTCTTAAGCGAGCTGTTCGGCCACAGACTCAGGGATGTCGGCATTCGAATACACATTCTGCACGTCATCCAGATCTTCAAGCATGTCCAGCAGCTTCAGCACCTTCTGGGCACCGTCCAGGTCCAGTTCGGCACTGGTGGTCGGCAGCATCACGATCTCCGCGTCGGTGCCGCTGAAACCAGCGGCTTCCAGGGCATTACGCACGGCGTAGAAGCTGGCGAACGAGGTGAACACATCGATGGAGCCGTCTTCGTTGGTGACCACGTCATCGGCATCCGCTTCCATCGCGGCTTCCATCAGCGCGTCTTCATCGGTGCCCGGTGCGAAGGTGATCTGCCCCTTGCGCTCGAACAGGTAGGCCACCGAGCCGTCCGTGCCAAGGTTGCCGCCACACTTGCTGAACGCATGGCGCACGGCTGCCGCGGTACGGTTGCGGTTGTCGGTCATGCATTCGACCATCACCGCCACGCCGCCCGGGCCGTAGCCTTCATAGGTCAGCTCGACCATGTCGTCGGTGTCGGCCGCACCAGCACCACGGGCCACGGCGCGGTCGATGATGTCGCGGCTCATGTTGGCGCCCAGCGCCTTGTCCAGCGCCAGGCGCAGACGCGGGTTGGAGCCCGGGTCACCGCCACCCTGGCGGGCCGCCACGGTCAGTTCGCGGATCCATTTGGTGAAGATCTTGCCTTTCTTGGCATCCTGACGCTCTTTGCGGTGCTTGATGTTCGCCCACTTGGAATGGCCAGCCATAACACAACTCCGAATTCTCTAGAAATCTTATCAATCCCGCCCTCGGCGTAATGCCGTTCAGTTAAGCGTATATCGCCCCCTGTAGGAGCGAGCTTGCTCGCGAAAAACGTCAACGATAACGCGTGCTTCCTGATTGAACGCGGCGCCTGTGAGTTTTTCGCGAGCAGGCTCGCTCCTACAAAAAGCCTTAACTGATCGGCATTACGCCCCAGGCGAGATTTCCCTCTTTTAAACGCAAAGGCGCATCCGAAGATGCGCCTTTTTGACTGCGTACAACCTTATCGCGCTTTCACGCTGCAGCCTTACTCAGCCTTCGGCGTCTCGCGCAGGCGGATGTGCAGCTCGCGCAGTGCCTTGGCATCAACCACACCCGGAGCCTGGGTCATGACGTCCGCAGCGCTCTGGGTTTTCGGGAAGGCGATCACTTCACGGATCGACTGGGCGCCGGTCATCAGCATCACCAGACGGTCCAGGCCGAACGCCAGGCCACCGTGCGGCGGCGCACCGTATTTCAGGGCGTCGAGCAGGAAGCCGAATTTCTCTGCCTGTTCCGCTTCGTTGATGCCCAGCAGGCGGAAGACCGCTTGTTGCATCTCTTTGCGGTGGATACGGATCGAACCGCCACCCAGTTCAGTACCGTTCAACACCATGTCGTAGGCACGGGACAGCGCGCCTGCAGGGTTGGCTTCCAACTCTTGCGGGGAGCACTTCGGTGCGGTGAACGGGTGGTGCAAGGCGCTGAAGCTGCCGTCGTCGTTCTCTTCGAACATCGGGAAGTCCACAACCCACATCGGCGCCCATTCGCAGGTCAGCAGGTTCAGGTCGTGACCGAGCTTGATACGCAGCGCGCCCAGGGCCTCGCTGACGATCTTGGCCTTGTCGGCGCCGAAGAACACGATGTCGCCATCCACCGCACCGACGCGATCGAGGATCGTGTTCAGGTTGGCTTCAGGGATGTTTTTCACGATCGGCGATTGCAGGCCGTCGACACCGTTGGCGCGCTCGTTGACCTTGATGTACGCCAGGCCCTTGGCACCGTAGATGCCGACGAACTTGGTGTAGTCGTCGATCTGCTTGCGCGGCATGCTCGCGCCGCCAGGCACACGCAGGGCGGCGATGCGGCATTTAGGATCGTTGGCCGGGCCGCTGAACACCTTGAAGTCGACGTCCTTGAGCTGGTCGGCCACGTCCACCAGCTCCAGCGGGTTACGCAGGTCTGGCTTGTCGGAACCGTAGCGGCGCATGGCTTCTTCGAAGGTCATGTGCGGGAACTCGCCGAACTCCAGGTCCAGGACTTCCTTGAACAGGTTGCGGATCATCTGCTCGGTCAGGCCCATGATCTCTTTTTCATCGAGGAAGCTGGTCTCGATGTCGATCTGGGTGAATTCCGGCTGGCGATCGGCACGCAGGTCTTCGTCACGGAAGCACTTGGCGATCTGGTAGTAGCGGTCGAAACCAGCCACCATCAGCAGTTGCTTGAACAGCTGCGGCGATTGCGGCAAGGCGAAGAAGCTGCCGGCATGGGTACGGCTCGGTACCAGGTAGTCGCGCGCGCCTTCCGGGGTGGCCCGGGTGAGGATCGGGGTTTCGACGTCGAGGAAGCCGTTTTCATCCAGGAAGCGGCGGATGCTGGTGGTCATGCGCGAGCGCAGGCGCAGCTTCTCGGCCATTTCCGGACGACGCAGGTCCAGGAAACGGTAGCGCAGGCGAGTTTCTTCGCCCACGTCGGAGTATTCGTTGAGCGGGAACGGCGGGGTTTCCGACTCGTTCAGCACTTCCAGCTCATAGCCCAGCACTTCGATGCCGCCGGACGCCATGTTCTTGTTCACGGCACCGGCCGGACGCAGGCGTACCTTGCCGGTGATCTTCACGACGTATTCGCTGCGCACGCGGTCGGCGGCGGCGAAGCTTTCGGCGCGGTCCGGGTCGAACACTACCTGGGCCAGACCATCACGGTCACGGATATCGAGGAAGATTACCCCGCCGTGGTCGCGGCGACGGTGAACCCATCCGCAAAGGGTGATTTCCTGACCTTCCAGGGTCTCGTTCAGTTGGCCGCAATAGTGGCTGCGCATCATGGTCGTGGTTTCACTTCTCGTAATTCGAAATTCGGTGGCAGGCCCGCCTCGTCACCGCACATTAAAGCAGGGGACGGATAATGCAGGAGCCTGCGCGTAGAGTTCAACTCAGTCTGCTTTGTCGCCGCCGGCCAGGTTCTTCTTGGCACCGGTCTTGAAATCAGTCTCGTACCAGCCGCTGCCGCTCAGGCGGAAGCCCGGCATGGACAACATCTTCTTCAACTCAGGTGCCTGGCAGGCAGGGCAATCGACCAGCGGCGCGGCGCTGATCTTCTGAATGGCTTCCAACTGATGACCACAGGAAGCGCATTGATAGTCGTACATGGGCATGGAGATGTCTCGGCGATCAGATCGTTACAGCGCCACGCCCTGCCCTGTGCATAAAGCCCGGCATGCGCAGCAAAGCGCGGGATTATATCTGGTAAATCAATACAGCGCAGCCGGCTTTGTGCCCAGGACCCGGCCCGTCGGGCTGAAGGCCCGGCCATCGGACTACTGCGCGAGCGTATCCCCGGACGTGAGGGCGCCCCGACCTTTGAGGACGTGAACCACGCACACCACCCTCACCAGCCCACTGAAGTTCTTCACGCCTCCGTAACGCAAATGCACTTCCCGATCGACATAGGACAACAGCGCACTGACCGAACAGGTATTGAGCCTGGCGATTTCCGTCAGGATATTCCAATAGATCTGTTCAAGCCGCAGGCAGGTAGAAAACCCATTGAGCCTGACCGAACGGGACAGTGGCTTGGCCAGCCCCATATCAAAACCCTTGGTAAAAGGGTCGACCTTTATCTTGTGAAAACCACAGGCTTCCATCATTCCCTTACCCACTCCACGTGACATACACCTGACACTCCATTGCCAAACAGCAGCCAATGGGCTTCTCCCATTGGACGATGGCCTATAAAACAGCAGCCAGCGCAGAGCAGCCAGAAGACGGGGAGTTGTTAGTTGTAGGACAACGCCAGGAAGCGCAGGGAAACCAGCAGGCGGCGCCGAAAAGGCGCCGCCTGGGTTCGACAGTTACTGGTTTTCAAGCAGGGAGCGCAGCATCCACGCGGTTTTCTCATGAACCTGCATACGCTGGGTCAAGAGGTCCGCCGTCGGCTCATCACTGACTTTGTCGAGCAATGGGAAGATGCCTCGCGCGGTACGCGTGACTGCTTCCTGACCGGCCACCAACTGGTTGATCATCTCTTCGGCGCTCGGCACCCCCTCTTCTTCCTTGATGGAAGACAGGCGGGCGTAAATCGAATAGGCACCCGGCGCCGGGAAGCCCAGGGCACGGATACGCTCGGCGATGGAGTCCACTGCCAGCGCAAGCTCGTTGTACTGCTCTTCGAACATCAGATGCAGCGTACGAAACATGGGGCCTGTGACGTTCCAATGGAAATTGTGGGTCTTCAGATACAGAACATAGGTATCGGAGAGTAGGCGGGAAAGTCCGTCGACGATGGATTTACGGTCTTCTTCACTGATACCAATATCGATTGCCATGTGTTTCCCCTTCAATTGACGAGCATTCATTGATCAGGTGCAGTTCCACTCTAGCAAGAGAGTGCGCCACGTGCAGCCCGACACACTCGGGCTGCATGCGGCAAATCGCCCCGCACCGACTGCGGTATCTGACTTGGCAAGCCTATTTACCTGTAGGAAGGGTCTAGGCCACCACTGAAAAAATCCCGCACCTGTCTAGGACAAGCGTTTGACGCAGAAATGCCGTGGCCGTGGCAACACCCCGAAATGCTTGATTTGAGTAGGCACAGCCTTTGCTGTTAAATAGACGCGGTGTGGCTGCCGTTTATTCCTGCGGCACGTCACATAGGCTGATACCCGCGCACGTGCTCAACGCCTCCCATTGTTCAGAAGCGAACCGTGCCAGTCAGCTCTTCCTTGTGATCCGTCTTAACGTGAGTTAACCAAAATGTTGAAAATCGTCCACCTGCTAACGGGCGTCGCAGCCTTGCTGCTGTCCTTTATTCCGAGCCTGCAGCCTGAAAGCCTGCCCTACCTGGAACAACACGACGCCCTGTACCTGGCCTTGTTCGGCCTTCTTAACCTGACGCTCGCACCGGTAATCCCTTACTGGAACAAAGGCACGCGTCATCAACTGCAAAACCTGGTCAGTGCGCTGCTGGTGCTGACTGTTGTCGTACAAACCCTCACCCTCCTGGCGCCCATGCCTGAAGTCGGGGGCCATCCGGCCATCCTGCTCAGCCTGGTGATCGCTGTGGTCGCCATCGTTCTTCACCTGGCCATCAGCTTCTACCGCTCGTCTCCAGCGGCCGCGTCGCAAAACTATGACATGACCAACCGGGATACCGGGACCGTCAAGTGGTTCAACACCTCCAAGGGCTTCGGCTTCATTTCCCGCGACTCGGGCGACGATATCTTCGTCCACTTCCGAGCCATTCGTGGCGAAGGCCATCGCGTCCTGGTCGAAGGCCAGCGCGTAGAGTTCTCGGTGATGAACCGTGACAAGGGCCTGCAAGCCGAAGATGTCATCGCTGCCCTGCCGCGTCGCTGATCCCAGCCCTCGCAGCAAAAAAAACCGCGATCCAGCCTTGGCTGGGGCGCGGTTTTTTTATTGCTTGCGCACTCAATAGTGTGGCGGCGGCGCTTCCTCTTCGGATGACTCGAACTGCCCGCCCATTTCTTCCTGGCGCTTGAGCAATGCAGTCATTTGCAATTGCAGACGTTCGACGGCCCGCTGCTGGGTGACCAGGATGTCGTTGAGGGTCTCAATGGTGTCGTCCTGGAAGGCCAGGCGGCTTTCCAGGTCGGTGACGCGTTCTTGCAGGTCCATGGTTCAGTCCTGGGTAAAGATGAAGTCGGCAGGCAATAGCTCGCGCAATCGGCTGCGAGTCGCGGCCACCTGCTCTTCGGTGTAGGGCCGGGCCGGGTGCTTGCCCCACACCGGGGCTGGCCAGGCGGCGTCGTCGCGCTTGCGCACAATCACATGCACATGCAACTGGCTGACCACGTTACCCAGCGCGCCGATGTTCATCTTGTCGGCCGCCAGCCCGTCGTTAAGCAGCCGCGCCAGGGCCGTCGTTTCTTGCCACAAGGTTTGTTGATCTGCGACATCCAGTTGAAACACTTCGCTGATACCTTCGATGCGCGGCACCAGGATGAACCAGGGGTAATTGGCGTCATTGGACAGCAGCAGGCGACAGAGCGGGAAGTCCCCAATGGCCAAGGTATCTTGTTGCAGGCGTTGATCTAAGGCGAACACGTGACACTCCGTTCGGCAGGTCGGTAACAGGTGCCCAGCATACCTTCGAATGCCCAAGGCTTCACGGGCAATGCTGGCAGCCTTGAGGCAACCAGGCAAAAAAATGCACCCTTTAGAGGCAATAGCCCAGGTGAGCAACGCTAGGCCGGGCCTCAACGGGACGCACCAAAATGACCCACCTGTGCCTCAAAGGGATCCGCCGATTACCCACTGATAAGGGTCAACCGGTAACGTTTTACCCAGGTACAGGATTCAGGTACCACCGAACCGGGGTAACACCCTGGCGTCAAGCCCAACCGAAATGGCGTAAAACCCCCGTGCTTATGCGGTTTTTACAGGTTCATCACACTTTTCACGAAAAAATGACATTCGGTAAGTGGTTTGAGCACGCTTGTTGCATTCACCCCCATATCGTCGGCAACGACACCCGTTTGGACACAGGTGTTTCGCGATAAAAATAGTGGCGTTTCAATGTGTATCAGGGATGCGTTCAAACTTTGAAAGAAGTCTGAAAACAGCATTGAAGTTGTCAGCCTGGATACATTTCAGGCTGTGAATTTGCGACATGGATCTAGCGATTTACGACAGCCTCGTAAAGAAGCTGAAAGGATAACTGAGTAAGTATCGTCAATAGGGTCTGCGTGAGATAACTTTGCGCCGACACAAAAAGAAAGAGCCGCCCAGATAAAAATACAGGTGGGACGGCAGTACTCTTCCTAAAACCAAAGGAGCAAATCACGATGCGCGTGATGAAGTGGAGCATGATCGCCCTGGCTGTTTCAGCAGGCACCTCGCAGTTCGCAATGGCGTCCGCCCAGGACGATTCCAAGGGCTTTGTTGAAGACAGTACGTTCAGCATCAATACTCGCGCGCTGTACTTCAGCCGTGACTTCCGTAACAACCCGTCGGGCCCAGGCTCCAAGAGCCGTGCTGAAGAAACCGGCCTGGGCTTCAATGCCCTGTACGAATCGGGCTTCACCCAAGGCACCATTGGTGTCGGTGTCGACGTGATCGGCCTGATGGGCGTCAAGCTCGACAGCGGCAAGGGTCGCGCCGGCACCGGCCTGTTCCCAACCGGTTCCGACGGTCGCTCGCAAGATGACTATTCCAAAGGCGGCGGCGCGGTGAAGTTCCGCATCTCCAACACTGTGCTGAAAGTCGGTGACCAATACACCACAGCCCCAGTGTTTGCCTCCGACGACAGCCGCCTGCTGCCAGAGCTGCCGCAAGGTATCTCCATCACCAGCAACGAAATCAAGGGCCTGAAGCTTGAAGGCGGTCACTTCACTTCCAGCGTCGCGCAGAACCAGACCTACCACGACAGCCTGGGCCTGACCAAAACCGACTTCGTCGGCGGTGTGTATGCCTTCACTCCAGAAGTCACCGGCAGCCTGTACTACGCGAAAACCGAAGATTACTTCCGCAAGTACTACAGCAACCTGAACTGGACCCACGCCCTGAGCGATGATCAGTCGTTCGCCCTGGACTTCAACATCTACGACACCAAGAGCGACGGCGCCGGCCTGCAACGCGCAGAGAAAGATGGCGTGACCAAGCTCGACAACCGCGCCTTCAGCTTGCAGGGCGCGTACACCATCGGTGCTCACACCTTCACCCTGGCAGCCCAGAAAGTCACCGGTGACGGCGACTACGGTTACGGCGTAGACGGCGGCGGCACTGTGTTCCTGGCCAACTCCATCGCCCGTTCCGACTTCAACGCCGAAGGCGAAAAGTCCTACCAGGCGCGTTATGACATCAACATGGCAACCTTCGGCATTCCGGGCCTGAGCTTCATGACCCGTTATGTAACCGGTAGCGGCGCCAATACGGGCACCACCTCGAATGGCAAAGAGTGGGAACGCGACATCGAAGCCAAGTACGTGATCCAGAGCGGCCCGGCAAAAGACCTGAGCCTGCGCCTGCGTCAAGCGACTTACCGTTCCGGTGATGGCGTGTACTACGGTTCGCCATCGATCGACGAGCTGCGTCTGATCGCCAACTACCCGCTGAACATCTTGTAATTGCCGGTTCAATTACAACGATGACTTGAGGCCTCGGCCTTAAACAAAAAGCCGCTCCTCTGTTTAAACAGGGAGCGGCTTTTTTATTGCAGTTTTATTTCAACCAACAAAACAACTAGCAAGCTAAGTAACTAGTTTTTCAAAGCTGACCTTTCGGCCAACTTCGATAGCATCACGCCAAGTTACTTCGGCGCACTTTCCTGCATCACTCGAATAACCCGTTGCGGAAACGGAATATCAATCCCGGCCGCTTTCAAACGGTCACGCGCCAGCTCATTGAACATAAACATCACGTCCCAATAATCCGGTGTGTTGGTCCAGCAACGCAGGGAGACGGTGATGGAACTGTCGCCCAAGGTCGACACCACCGCCACGGCGGCAGGGTCCTTTAGTACACGCGGGTCTTCAGCCAAAGCCAGCAGCACTTCACGGGCCTTCTGCAGGTCCGCCTCATAGTCCACACCCACGTCAAACACAACCTTGCGGGTCGGCTGGCGGTTGGTGTTGGTGATAAGGCCGTTGGACAGGCTGCCGTTGGGAATGATCACCGTCTTGTTGTCGCCGGTGCGCAGCACCGTGTGGAAGATCTGGATGCTGTCGACGGTACCCGAGGTACCCTGGGCTTCGATCCAGTCACCGATACGGAACGGGCGGAACAACAGAATCAACACGCCGCCGGCAAAGTTCGCCAGGCTGCCTTGCAAGGCCAGGCCGATTGCCAGGGTAGCGGCACCGATCGCCGCAACGAACGAGGTGGTGGCCACACCAATCATCGAGGCCACGTTGACCACCAGCATGACTTTGAGCGCGATGTTAGCAAGGCTGGTGATGAAGTGTTGCAGTGCCAAGTCAGCGTTACGCATGGCCAGCAGACGGCCCACGCGGTGAGTCAAGACGTTGATCAGCCACCAGCCGATGGCCAGGGTGACCAACGCCAGCAATACGCGGCTGCCATATTCCATGATCATGGGGAGCCAAGACTGGGAGGTCTTGATCAGGTGATCCATTTCAGCGTTCAAATCCATCTACTTTCTCCTGTTGTGCGGCGATAAGGCTGTATTGACTGCCTGAAAACGCAATTGAGCCCCGAAGGGCTCAATTGTAGGCACTGATGCTGGGGCGTGGGACGCCAAAAGTGCCCACAGGTTCCCCAAAGTGCCATCAGTCGCGGAAGTTATTGAACTGCAGCGGCATGTCAAATGTCTTGGCGCGCAGGGCCGCGATGGCCTCTTGCAGGTCGTCACGCTTCTTGCCGGTGACACGAACCTGCTCGCCCTGGATGGCGGCCTGGACCTTGAGCTTGGCGTCCTTGATGTGCGCCACGATCTTCTTGGCCAGCTCTTTGTCGATGCCTTCCTTGAGCACGGCTTCCTGCTTCATCAGTTTGCCTGAGGCGTAGGCGTCCTTGACTTCCAGGCACTGCACGTCGATCTTGCGCTTGACCAGGGCCAGCTTGAGGATCTCGATCATCGCTTCCAGCTGGAAATCGGCTTCAGCGGTCAGGTTGACGGTCAGTTCCTTTTCCTTGAATTCGAAGCTGCCCTTGCCTTTCAAGTCATAGCGACGGTCCAGTTCCTTGACGGCGTTCTCGACGGCGTTGGTGACTTCGTGTTTGTCCAGTTCAGATACCACGTCGAACGAAGGCATGTGATTTCTCCAATATAAGGGGCGGGCTCAGTAGAGATGGAGCGCGCCCGAGCTAAAATGCCGGGGCATTATAGCGGTTCTTTCGCGCCGTTCACCGCTGGCGACCTTATGGAGTACACACTGATGTCGACCCCCTGGCATATTCTTGGCGCTGGCAGCCTGGGCACCCTCTGGGCCACGCGGCTGGCACGTGCGGGGGTGCCCGTCAGGCTGATCCTGCGCAATGAAGCGCGCCTGGCCGACTATCGAGCCGGCCAAGGGCTGACCCTGGTCGAGCAGGGTGTGGAACAGACTTACCCGGTAGTCGGTGAAACGCCTGGCAGCCCGGAGCCGATTCATCGCCTGCTGGTCGCGTGCAAAGCCTACGATGCTCAAAGCGCTATCGCCCAGTTGCACCCTAGACTTGCGCCCGACGCCGAACTGATCCTGCTGCAAAACGGCCTTGGCAGCCAGGACGCAGTGGCTGCACAAGTGCCGTTGGCCCGTTGCATCTATGCCTCAAGTACCGAAGGCGCGTTTCGCGAAGGCGACTGGCGGGTGGT
Source organism: Hoplolaimus galeatus (assembly GCA_016432905.1). Classification (NCBI taxonomy): domain Eukaryota; kingdom Metazoa; phylum Nematoda; class Chromadorea; order Rhabditida; family Hoplolaimidae; genus Hoplolaimus; species Hoplolaimus galeatus. The sequence continues at coordinate 29,158 of JAEHOL010000014.1, forward strand.
ATTTGCCGGCCATGGTTACACCTGGCTGGGGGATGCGAGCCACCCCACGCCACCGCTGTGGCTGAACGACCTGCAAGCGGCCGGCATTCCCCACGATTGGGCCAGTGATATCCTCACACGCCTGTGGCGCAAGCTGGCGCTCAATTGCGCCATCAACCCGCTGACCGTGCTTTACCAGTGCCGCAACGGCGGTTTGCAAGCCCACGCGTGTGAAGTGGCAACCTTGTGCGCTGAATTGGCCGAGCTGCTGGAATGCTGCGGCCAGCCTGCTGCCGCACAGGACCTGCACAGCGAAGTGCAGCGGGTGATCCAGGCCACGGCGGCCAATTACTCGTCCATGCACCAGGACGTGGCCAACCACCGACGTACCGAGATCAGCTACCTGCTGGGCTATGCCTGCCAGGCGGCGGCCCGCCATCAATTGGTGTTGCCGCACCTGCAACAGTTGCAAGCGCGCCTGGTCGAATATCTGCGCGCACGCGGATTGGCCAGCGACTGAGGCACGCGCTACCCTGCCTACCTGTCTATCACCTGGGAAACCCCTGATGCCATTGCGCCAGCGTCTTGAAAATCTACCGGTAGGGCAGAAACTGCTGGCGGCCCTGCTGGTGTTGTTGACCACCGTATTGCTGGTGGCCAACCTGACGTTTATCAGCGCCGCCTACTGGATCTCCCAGGAAAGCATGGCCCCCCAGGCCTTGCAGTCCATTGGTCGACTGGTGTCCAACCCCGCGCTTGCCGCCGAGGCTCTTGAGTCTCCGACCAAGGCCGAGGCGCTGCTCAATGAGCTGACCAGCTATTCACCGTTGCGCGCCGCCGCTTTGTACGATGGCGAAGGCAACCGCCTGGCGCAGATGCAGCACGGCGACCGCCTGCACCTGCCGGACCACTACCGGCATATCGAAGCGTGGCGCCTCACTGAATTTCGAAGTAACCAGGTCATCACCCTGCCCCGTGGTACTCAGCCTTCGGGGCATTTGTTGCTGGTGGCCAGCAGTGAGCTGCCGGTGGCGTTCTATACCGGCACGCTGACCGCCAGCCTGGGCATCCTGATTTTCAGTGTGTTGTTGTGGCTGGTCATCGCCCGGCAGATCAAACGCCTGATCACACGGCCAATTCATGAACTTGAAGAACTGTCCCGCCAGGTGACCCGCGAGGAGAACTACGCTTTACGCGCCGGGCGTGGCAACCGTGATGAAATCGGCAGCCTGGCCGAAGCGTTCAACACCATGTTGTCGCGCATCGAAGCCCGCGAGCAGCAACTCAAACGCGCGCGCGACGACTCCCAGGCCGCGTATGACCAGGCCCAGGGTTTGGCCGAAGAAACCCGGCATACCAACCGCAAGCTGGAACTGGAGGTCCAGGTACGCAGCAAGATCGAGAAAAAGCTCACGGGCTTCCAGAACTACCTGAACAGCATCATTGACTCGATGCCCTCGGCGCTGATCGCCCTGGACGAACAACTCTATGTCACCCAGTGGAACCAGGAAGCTACCGCCCTCTCCGGTACGCGTCTGGACGAAGCCCTGAACCAGCCGGTGTTCCTGGCCTTCCAGCCGCTCAAGCCGTACCTGCCACAGATCAAGGCCACCGTGGAGCAGCACACAGTGGAGCGGATAGAACGGGTCACCTGGATCAAGGACGACGAGCCCAAGCATTATGCGCTGACGTTCTACCCGTTGATGGGCGGCGCCGGGCGCGGTGTGGTGATCCGAATCGACGACATCACCCAGCGCCTGTCCCTGGAAGAAATGATGGTGCAATCGGAAAAAATGCTCTCCGTGGGCGGCCTGGCCGCAGGTATGGCCCATGAGATCAACAACCCGTTGGGCGCGATCCTGCATAACGTGCAGAACATTCGGCGGCGCCTGTCCCCCGAGCTGCCCAAGAACCTTGAACTTGCCGAACAGGTGGGCATCGAGCTGGAGACGGTCAACCGATACCTGCAAGGCCGCGAAGTCCCGCAACTGCTCGACGGCATTCAGCAGGCCGGGGCGCGTGCCGCGAAAATCGTTACCCACATGCTCAGCTTCAGCCGCCGCAGCAATCGCCAGATGGCGCCCTGTGATTTGCCAGCGCTGATCGACCAGGCCGTGGACATCGCCGGTAACGACTTTGACCTGACCATCGGTTTCGATTTCAAGGGCCAGGCGATCATCCGCCAGTTCGATCCGCAACTGGGCCCGGTGCCCGGCACCGCCAACGAGCTGGAGCAAGTGCTGCTCAACTTGCTGAAAAACGCTGCCCAGGCGATTCACCTGCGCGAGGACGACAGCGAGCCGGGGCGCATCATCCTGCGCACCCGCCTCAACCCGCCGTGGGCGGAAATCCAGGTGGAAGACAACGGCATCGGCATGAGCGAAAACGTGCGCAAACGCACGTTCGAACCGTTCTTTACCACCAAGGAAATCGGCCAAGGTACCGGGCTTGGGCTGTCAGTGTCGTATTTCATCATCACCAACAACCACAAGGGCCAGATGGAAGTGCATTCCACCCTGGGCCAGGGCACCTGCTTTACCTTGCGCCTGCCTTTGGCCGGCAGCCAATTGCCCCCCACTGAACTTACCCAACTGGAGCACTGACCATGGGCTTTCGCCTGTCGAAGATCTACACCCGTACCGGCGACAAAGGCGAAACCGGCCTCGGCGACGGCCGCCGCGTGCCCAAGGACCATCCACGCGTGGAAGCGATTGGCGAGGTGGATACCCTGAACAGCCAACTGGGCCTGCTGCTGGCCAACCTTGAAGAACAAAGCGGCAAGCACCCGGCGTTGAAGGACGTGATTGAAGTGCTCACGCCTTGCCAGCACCGTCTGTTTGACTTGGGCGGTGAACTGGCGATGCCGGTATACAAGGCGCTGAATGCGGCGGAAGTGGATCGGCTGGAAGCAGCGATTGATCGCTGGAACGAGGAAGTCGGGCCGCTTGAGAATTTCATCCTGCCCGGCGGCTCAGCCCTGATTGCCCAGGCCCATGTGTGCCGCAGCCTGGCGCGCAGCGCCGAGCGCCGCTGTCAGCACTTGAATGCGGTGGAGCCACTGGAGGGTGTGGGGTTGGCGTACATCAATCGGTTGTCGGATTTGCTGTTTGTGGCGGCCAGGGTGATTGCCAAGCGCCAAGGCGTTGCGGAAGTGTTGTGGCAGGCGGCGGCCAAGCCACACTGACCTGATCGCTCCCACGCTCTGCGTGGGAATGTATCAAGGGACGCTCCGCGTCCAAAACATCACGCAGAGCGTCACAGGAGGCATTCCCACGCAGAGCGTGGGAATGATCATCACACCTGCGGCCAGAACGCTCGAATACCTGCCACACCTTGCGCACCAGCCTCCCAGGCCTGCTCCCGCTGCGCCGGCCCAACCCCGCCCAACAGAAACACCGGCTTGCTGAACCCGGCGATCAACTGCTGCGCCTGCTCCCACCCCAACGGCTGGGCATCCGGATGGGTCTGGGTCGGCTGCACCGGCGACAGGGTGACGAAATCCACGTCCATCATTTCTGCCAGGGCCAGCTCTTCCGCGTTGTGGCACGAAGCCGCCAGCCAACGGTCTTTGGGCAGTGGGCGGCCCTTACTGGCGTATTTGCGCAACTGCGCCGAGGTCATGTGCCAGCCGGCAGCTGGGAAATCCCCCAGCCACTCGAACGGCCCCTTGAGCATCAATTGCGCCTTGCCGGCACACAGGCCCACCGCATCTACCGCCAGGTCACGGTATTTGGGGTCATAGCCGTTGGGCGCACGCAGTTGAACCAGCTTGATGCCACCAGCAATAGCCTTTTGGATACCGCGCAACAGCGTCGGGGTCTCCAGCTCGCCAGGGGTGATCAGGTACTCGGCGGGCAAGCGTGCCGCGGCGACAATCGGCGCATTCGCCGCCGGAAATTCATAGTTGACCAGGTCCCGCGGTGCCACCCACGCCAACGGCTGCCCTTCAGCGCCATGGGGCTCGCCGGTAAAAGCCGAGACTTCCCAGACATCCAGCAATACCTGCTTGTCCGGATAGTCATGTTGCACCTTGATCAGCGGCCGCGCCGTGGTGACCTGGATGCCCAGCTCTTCCTGCAATTCACGGGACAAAGCCGTGGCAACCGACTCATCAGCCTCCACCTTGCCGCCGGGAAACTCCCAGAGGCCGCCTTGATGCTGAGTATCGGCACGGCGCGCCAGCAGGATCCTGCCATCGACACCGCGGATCACCGCTGCTGCTACATGCACTCGTTTCACGCCACTGCTTCCTCTCGTCGTAGCCCTTTGTAGGAGCGAGCTTGCTCGCGAAGAACGTCAACGATAACGCGTGCATCCAGGATAACCGCGATGGCATTGAGTTTTTCGCGAGCAAGCTCGCTCCTACAGGGGGAGGGTCATTTTCAGGTACGGTATTCCGCGTTGATCTTCACGTACTCGTGGGACAGGTCGGTGGTCCAGATGGTTTCGCTGCAGTCACCACGACCCAGTTCGATACGGATGGTGATTTCTTCCTGCTGCATCACCGCCGAGCCCTGGGCTTCGGTGTAGGTTTCGGCGCGGGCGCCACGGCTGGCGATGCACACGTCACCCAGGAACACGTCGATCTTGCTCACGTCCAGGTCCGGCACGCCAGCACGGCCGACAGCCGCGAGGATACGGCCCCAGTTCGGGTCCGAAGCAAACAGCGCGGTCTTGATCAGCGGCGAGTGCGCCACGGTGTAGCCCACATCCAGGCACTCCTGATGGTTGCCGCCACCGTTGACTTCAACAGTGACGAACTTGGTCGCGCCCTCGCCGTCACGCACGATGGCCTGGGCCACGTCCATGCACACTTCAAACACTGCCTGTTTCAACGCCGCGAACAATGGACCTTCGGTGGAAGTGATTTCCGGCAGGTTGGCCTGGCCGGTGGCGATCAGCATGCAGCAGTCGTTGGTGGAGGTATCACCGTCGATGGTGATGCGGTTGAACGACTTGTTGGCGCCGTCCAGCATCAGGCGTTGCAGCACATCACGGGAGACTTTGGCGTCGGTGGCGATATAACCGAGCATGGTGGCCATGTTTGGTCGAATCATGCCTGCGCCCTTGCTGATACCGGTGACGGTGATGGTCACGCCCTCATGCACGAACTGACGGCTCGCGCCTTTTGGCAAGGTATCGGTGGTCATGATGCCGGTAGCGGCAGCCGCCCAGTTATCCGCAGACAGGTCATCGAGCGCGGCTTGCAGGGCACCTTCGATTTTTTCCACCGGCAGCGGCTCACCGATCACACCGGTGGAGTACGGCAGCACCTGGCTGGCATCGACGCCGGTCAACTGGGCCAGCTTGGCGCAGGTGCGCGCCGCCGCGACAAGGCCCGGCTCTCCGGTGCCGGCGTTGGCATTGCCGGTATTGGTCAGCAGGTAGCGAATCGACCCGGCCACTCGTTGCTTGGCCAGAATCACCGGCGCAGCGCAGAAGGCATTGAGGGTGAACACGCCCGCCACGGTCGAGCCTTCCGCACAACGCATCACCACCACATCCTTGCGCCCCGGGCGCTTGATGCCCGCCGAAGCGATACCGAGTTCAAAACCGGCAACCGGGTGCAACGTGGGCAAAGGACCAAGACCAACAGCCATGAATGCGCTCCTCAAAAATAGGTGATGTCTGTGCCGTCGCTATCGACGGTGGGAATTAATGGCAAAACGCCGCGACGGCAAAGGCCGGTCGCGGCGCGGGGTGTTGCAGCGTCAGGCGAAAATCTTATTCGATCTGGCCGTGGCAGTGTTTGAATTTCTTGCCCGAACCGCAGTAGCACAGCTCGTTGCGGCCCAGCTTCTGGTCATTGCGAACCGGGGTCTGGGCCAGGGCCACATCGACCTCTTCACCCAATGCTTCAGGCTCATCCAGGCCCGGCGCTTCGTCATGCTGGAACTGCATGCGCGCCGCCAGTGCTTCGGCTTCCTGACGCAGGCGTGCTTCTTCCTCGATCGGGTCTTCGCGACGCACCTGAACGTGGGACAGCACGCGGATCGAATCGCGCTTGATCGAATCCAGCAATTCGGAGAACAGCGTGAACGACTCGCGCTTGTACTCCTGCTTCGGGTTCTTCTGGGCGTAGCCACGCAGGTGGATACCGTGGCGCAGGTGGTCCATGGTCGACAGGTGGTCTTTCCACAGGTCATCCAGCACGCGCAATACGATCTGTTTCTCGAAGGTGCGCAGAGCTTCGGCACTCGCCTGCTCTTCTTTCTCGTTGTACGCCGCCAGCAACTCGGCCATCAGTTTTTCGCGCAGGGTTTCTTCATACAGGTGGTCGTCTTCGTCCAGCCATTGCTGAACCGGCAAGTCCACACCGAAGTCGCTCTTCAATGCCGCTTCCAGGCCGGCAACATCCCACTGCTCAGGCAGCGACTGTGGCGGAATATGGGCGCTGACAGTGGCGTTGAGCACGTCCTGACGGAAATCAGCGATGGTCTCGCCAATGTTGTCGGCGGCCAGCAACGTGTTACGCATGTGATAGATCACTTTACGCTGTTCGTTGTTGACGTCGTCGAACTCGAGCAGTTGCTTGCGAATATCGAAGTTGCGGCCTTCTACTTTGCGCTGGGCCTTCTCGATGGCGTTGGTCACCATGCGGTGCTCGATCGCTTCACCGGACTGCATGCCCAGGGCTTTCATGAAGTTCTTCACCCGGTCCGATGCGAAGATACGCATCAGGCTGTCTTCCAACGACAGGTAGAAACGGCTGGAACCGGCATCACCCTGGCGGCCGGCACGGCCACGCAGCTGGTTGTCGATACGACGCGATTCGTGACGCTCGGACGCGATCACCTGCAAGCCACCGGATTCCAGCACAGCCTGGTGACGCTTCTGCCAGTCGGCCTTGATCTGGGCGATCTGCTCAGGCGTTGGGTTGTCGAGCGAGGCCACTTCCACTTCCCAGTTGCCGCCCAACAGGATGTCGGTACCACGACCGGCCATGTTGGTGGCGATGGTCAATGCGCCTGGGCGACCGGCCTGGGCAATGATCTCGGCTTCTTTTTCGTGGAACTTGGCGTTCAGTACCTTGTGCTCGATGCCTTCCTTGTTGAGCAGGTTGGACACGTGCTCGGAGGTCTCGATGGTGGCGGTACCCACCAGGATCGGACGGCCCTTGGCCATGCCGTCCTTGATGTCGTTGATGATCGCCGCGTATTTCTCTTCGGCGGTCAGGAACACCAGGTCGTTGTAGTCTTTACGCGCCAACGGTTTGTTCGGCGGAATGACCATCACGGCCAGGTTGTAGATCTGGTGGAATTCGAACGCTTCGGTGTCGGCCGTACCGGTCATGCCGGACAGCTTGTTGTACAGACGGAAGTAGTTCTGGAAGGTGGTGGACGCCAACGTCTGGCTTTCGGCCTGAATGTTGAGGTGTTCCTTGGCTTCGATGGCCTGGTGCAGGCCTTCGGACAGGCGACGACCGGGCATGGTACGACCGGTGTGCTCGTCAACCAGTACCACTTGGCCGTCCTGCACGATGTATTCGACGTTGCGGTGGAACAGCTTGTGGGCGCGCAGGCCAGCGTACACGTGGGTCAACAGGCCCAGGTTGTGCGCCGAGTACAGGCTTTCGCCTTCGGCCAGTTCGCCGATCTGGGTCAGCATTTCTTCGACAAACTGGTGACCGGCTTCGTTGAGTTCGACCTGGCGGGTCTTCTCGTCAATGGTGAAGTGACCTTCTTTGGTCACCACGCCTTCCACTTCCTCGATGTGCTGCTCAAGACGCGGGATCAACTTGTTGATCTCGGTGTACAGGCGCGAGCTGTCTTCGGCCTGGCCGGAGATGATCAGCGGGGTACGGGCTTCGTCGATGAGGATGGAGTCGACTTCGTCGATCACGGCAAAGTTGAGTTCACGCTGGAATTTTTCATCCATGCTGAACGCCATGTTGTCGCGCAGGTAATCGAAACCGAATTCGTTGTTGGTACCGTAGGTGATGTCGCAGGCGTACGCGGCGCGCTTCTCTTCCGGCGGCTGGAACGGCGTTACCACGCCGACGGTCAGGCCGAGGAATTCATACAACGGGCGCATCCAGTTGGCGTCCCGGCGAGCCAGGTAATCGTTCACCGTCACAACGTGCACGCCCTTGCCGGACAGTGCGTTGAGGTAAACGCCCAGGGTTGCCACCAGGGTCTTGCCTTCACCGGTGCGCATTTCGGCAATCATGCCTTCATGCAAGGTCATGCCGCCGATCAACTGGACGTCGAAGTGGCGCATGCCCATGACGCGCTTACCGGCTTCACGGGCAACCGCGAAGGCTTCGGGCAGCAGCTTGTCGAGGGTTTCACCTTTGGCTATGCGGGCCTTGAACTCTTGGGTCTTGGCGCGCAATTGCTCGTCCGACAGAGCAACCATCTGCTCTTCGAAGGCATTGACCAGCTGCACCGTCTTGAGCATGCGTTTGACTTCGCGCTCATTCTTGCTTCCAAAAAGTTTCTTTAACAAAGGCGCAAACATATCGGCAGGTTCTTCCACACATAGGGATGGAGGGCGCACCGTGAGTGGCCCGAGCAGCCCTCACGGCCGCATTGCGAACGCGCATTCTACCCGGAATCGTGGGTGAGGAAAGTGGCGTTGTTCCCTGAGACAGGCACGGCATAGTGAGAGGGCATGTTTAAAATAAGGGCTTTTGCTGGAACTTCAACCCACCAGGCGCAGAAGTTACTTATTGATTTGACGGAGAAAGCCCTGCCGACGCAGAGCCTCAGGGCATACAGGCGCTTTCTGCTAAGATAGCCGCTCTGTTACCTAAGGTGTCTAAACATGGCATTTCGCCCTCTCACAGCCCGCGCCCCCGGCGCGTTGCTCCGCGAAGCCAAACCGCTGAAAGCTATCTTCGGCCAGGCGCAACGCTTGGGCCATCTGCAACGCCTGCTGGAAAGCCAACTGCAGCCGGCCGCCCGGGAACATTGTCACGTCGCCTCCTGGCGTGAAGGCAACCTGCTATTAATTGTCACCGATGGGCATTGGGCGACCCGCTTGCGCTACCAACAGAAGCGCTTGCAGCGCCAGTTGATGGCGTTCGACGAATTTGCCAATTTGACGCGCATTCAGTTCAAGGTACAGCCACCCACCGTGCCGCAAGGCGCAGTGGGGCATACCATGGACCTGTCGGAAACGGCCGCCGAAACCCTTCAGGCCACCGCTGAAGGGATCAACGACCCGGGGTTGCGCGCTGCCCTGGAACGGCTGGCCGCCCATGCCCGGCCCAAAGCCTGAAGCGCTATTTGCGTTTGCTGCCGCCCAGCAACGAACCCAGCAACCCCCGCACCAACTGGCGCCCCATCTGATTGGCGGCCTGCTGCATGGCTGATTTCAACGCCTTGCCCGCCGTGGTCCCCAGGAATGCACCCGCCTTGTCGGTGAAGCTCGGCTCTTCGGCGGCCGGAGCAGCCTGCTCGGCAGGCCCAAGCTCCTTGCGGGCCATCAGCACCTCATAGGCAGACTCACGATCCACTGGTTTGTCATAGCGCCCCAACAGCGGCGAACTGGCAACCAACGCTTTACGTTCGGCTTCGGTGAGCGGCCCGATCCGCGATTGCGGGGGAGCAACCAGTACGCGCTGGACGACTTCCGGCGTGCCCTTTTCCTGCAAGGTTCCCACCAATGCCTCACCGGTGCCCAATTCTGTAAGCACCGACAAAGTATCGAACGTCGGGTTGGGCCGAAAACCGTCCGCCACCGCTCGCAGGGATTTCTGCTCTTTGGCGGTGAATGCGCGCAAACCGTGCTGGATGCGCAGGCCCAGTTGCGCCAGTACCGTATCCGGCAGGTCGCCCGGCGACTGGGTGACGAAGTACACGCCAACCCCTTTGGAACGGATCAGGCGCACCACTTGCTCCAGACGCTCCTGCAAGGCTTTTGGCGTATCGGCGAACAACAAGTGCGCTTCATCGAAAAACAACGCCAGCAACGGTTTGTCGGCATCGCCGCGTTCCGGCAATTGTTCGAACAACTCTGCCAGCAGCCATAACAGGAAGGTCGCGTAGACCTTCGGCGCTTCATGCACCAGGCGGCTGGCGTCCAGCAGGTGGATGCGACCACGCCCATCACTGGCGGGCTGCAAAATATCCTCCAGTTGCAGGGCCGGCTCGCCAAACAAGGCTTCGGCGCCCTGCTGCTCCAGCACCGCCAGGCGTCGTAACAAGGCCTGGCTGGAACCGGTGGTCATCAAGGCGGCGTCTTCGCCCAGCAGTTCCGGGTGATAGCGCAGGTGATTGAGCAGTGCCTTGAGGTCCTTGAGGTCCAGCAGCAACAGGCCTTCGCGGTCGGCCACTTTGAACGCCGCATAGAGCGCCGACTGCTGGCTGTCGGTGAGTTCCAACAGGCTGCCGAGCAAGAGCGGGCCCATTTCACTGATGGTGGTGCGCAACGGATGACCGGATTGGCCGTGGATATCCCACAGGGTGACCGGGTACGCCTGGGCCGTGTAATCAAGGAAGGGCATACCGGCGATGCGCTCGGCCACTTTGCCCTGGGGGTTGGCGGCGGCGCCCAGGCCGCAGAGGTCGCCTTTGATGTCGGCAGCGAACACCGCCACGCCCGCATCACTGAAGGCTTCCGCCAGGCGCTGCAAGGTGACGGTCTTGCCGGTGCCGGTGGCGCCGGCGATCAACCCATGACGGTTGGCCAGGCGCATGGACTGGGCGATGGGCTGGCCGTCAGGGCCTGCACCGATAAGCAGTTGTGTGGAGTCAGGCATTTCGTCACCTATGGTTAATCTTTAGTGCCGCGAGGTCGATATAGACGGATGTAAGCCCGACAAAGACTAAAAAACGGTCAGATAATTCCGATACGGACCAACGGAGCTATCACCAGAAATACCACACCTTTTTTAACGCTGCCATTTCGCGCCTCCCGCATTGGATGCGCCTCGGATATTAAGACCTTAGCGGACCCTTCAAGCCATGAACAAAAATCTGCGCTTCAGCCACAAGATCCTGCTTGCAGCCTCCCTTATCGTCATCGCCGCCTTTGCGTTGTTTACCCTCTACAACGACTATCTGCAGCGCAACGCGATTCGCGACGACCTCAACAACTACCTGCACGAGATGGGCGACGTTACCGCCAGCAACATCCAGACCTGGCTCACCGGACGTATCGCCCTGGTGGAAAACGCCGCACAGAACATCGCCATCAACCCTGAAAAAACCGTCGTCGCCAGCCTGCTGGAGCAGAAAGCGCTGACTTCGTCATTCATGGCGACCTACGTCGGTGACAGCCAGGGCACGTTCACCATCCGCCCTGACACCAAGATGCCCGACGGCTTCGACCCGCGTGTTCGCCCCTGGTACAAGGGCGCCCAGGCCAGTAATGGCTCGACCCTGACCGAACCCTATATCGACGCGGCGACCGGGCAACTGATCATCTCCGTTGCCACGCCCAGTACCAAGGGCGGCCAGAGCATCGGCGTAGTCGGCGGCGACCTGAGCCTGCAGACCCTGGTGGACAACATCGGCGCGCTGGATTTTGGCGGCATGGGCTATGCGTTCCTGGTCAGCGCCGACGGCAAAGTGCTGGTGCACCCCGATAAAGCCTTGGTGATGAAGACCCTGTCGGACGTTTATCCAAAAGACACGCCGAAGATCAGCGGCGACTTCAGCGAAGTGCAAGCCAATGGCAAGACCAATATCGTGACGTTCACACCGATCAAGGGCCTGCCATCGGTGAACTGGTACCTGGGCGTTTCGGTGGACAAGGACAAGTCTTTCGCCATGCTCAGTGAGTTCCGCACCTCGGCGGTGATCGCCACGATCATCGCGGTGGTGATCATCATCGCCCTGCTCGGCATGCTGATCCGCGTCTTGCTGCAACCTTTGCACCTGATGACCCGCGCCATGCAAGACATTGCCGACGGTGAAGGCGACCTGACCCGCCGCCTGACCATCCAGAACAATGATGAATTCGGCACCCTGGGCAATGCTTTCAACCGCTTCGTCGAGCGCATTCATACCTCGATTCGCGAAGTGTCTTCAGCCACCGAGCACGTCAATGAAGTGGCCCTGCGGGTGGTCAGCGCCTCCAACTCGTCGATGGTCAACTCTGACGAACAGGCCAACCGCACCAACAGCGTCGCTGCCGCCATCAATCAACTGGGGGCCGCAGCCCAGGAGATCGCACGCAACGCCGCCCAAGCCTCCAGTCAGGCCAGCGATGCCAGACACTTGGCCGAAGACGGCCAGCAGGTGGTTGAACGCAATATCAAGGCGATGACGCAGTTATCCAGCATGATCAGCACCTCAAGCACCAATATTGAAGCACTTAACAGCAAAACGGTGAATATCGGCCAGATTCTTGAGGTGATCACCAGCATTTCCCAGCAAACCAATCTGCTGGCGCTCAATGCGGCGATCGAAGCGGCGCGCGCGGGGGAAGCCGGTCGTGGATTTGCGGTCGTGGCCGATGAAGTGCGCAACCTCGCTCATCGCACTCAGGAGTCGGCGCAACAGGTGCAGACGATGATCGAAGAGCTACAGGTGGGTGCCCGGGACTCTGTGACTACCATGAGCGAAAGCCAACGCCACAGCCTGGACAGCGTGGAAATCGCCAACCTGGCCGGCGAGCGCCTGAACAGCGTGACCCAGCGCATTGGCGAGATCGACGGCATGAACCAGTCGGTCGCCACCGCAACGGAAGAACAAACCTCGGTGGTGGAGTCGATCAATATGGACATCACCGAGATCAACACCCTCAACCAGGAAGGGGTGGAAAACCTGCAATCGACCCTGCGCGCCTGCTCGGACCTGGAACAACAGGCCTCGCGCTTGAAGCAATTGGTGGGCAGCTTCCGGATCTGAGGTGCCCCCACCTTAATCCACCTGTAGGAGCGAGCTTGCTCGCGAAAAACGTCAACGATAACGCGGGCTGCCTGAAGAAACGCGGAGTCTGTGAGTTTTTCGCGAGCAAGCTCGCTCCTACAGCGTGCGTTTGTCCACTCCCGCCACCGTCATGCTGCGAATCTAAACCGAACATCTATCCTTACCTCAGGTCCATCTAGGGAGAGCAATGGATCGGAGGGATGTTCATCGTGCATATCGCTGACATAACCATGTTCTACGCCCCGGCCAGCGGTGGCGTACGCACTTACCTTGACGCCAAGCACCGGCGTCTGGCGCTCAAGCCGGGCATTCGCCATAGCCTGTTGATTCCTGGCGCACACTTGAGCGAGCAGGACGGCATCTTCAAAGTACCGGCGCCCGCCCTGCCCTTCGGCAAAGGCTATCGCTTCCCCCTTCGTTTGGCGCCTTGGCGAAATGTCCTGCACGATTTACAGCCCGACCTGATCGAAGTTGGCGACCCTTACCTGACCGCCTGGGCCGCGCTGGATGCCCGACGCCAATTGGATGTGCCGGTCATCGGCTTTTACCACTCCGACCTGCCACTGCTGGTGAGCAACCGCATGGGGCCTTGGTTTACCCCCAATGTTGAAGCCTATGTGCGCAAACTCTATGGGAATTTTGACCGAGTGCTCGCCCCCAGCCAGGTAATGGCCGACAAGCTCATCGGGCTTGGCGTCAGAAATGTCTTCGTACAACCCCTGGGCGTAGACCTGCAAACCTTCACCCCTGAGGTACGTGACCCCGGCCTGCGCGCCGAACTGGGGATTGGCGAAGACACTCGGCTACTGATCTTCGCCGGGCGCGGCTCCAAGGAGAAAAACCTGCCGGTGCTGCTCAACTGCATGAAACGCCTGGGGGAAGGCTACCACTTGCTGCTGGTGGGCTCCGGCATGCCGGCCAGCGTGCCAGACAATGTCACCGTGGTTGACGGATTCCGGCCCGCCCAACATGTCGCTCGGTTGATGGCCAGCGCCGACGCCTTACTGCATGGTGGCGACCAGGAGACCTTCGGCCTGGTGATCCTGGAAGCCATGGCCTGCGGTATTCCAGTGGTCGCCGTGGCGGCCGGGGCCTTTACCGAGATTGTCGACGAGCGTTGTGGCCTGCTGTGCGCGCCAAACAACCCCAAGGCCATGGCCGAGGCGGTGCGCGAGCTGTTCAGTACCGACAGCCGACGCCTGGGTGCTCAGGCTCGGCGCCATGTCGAGCAGCATTATGCGTGGGACACGGTAGTCGACAGCCTGCTGGGGCATTACTGCGCCGTGCTGGGCAGCCATGAACCGATGCTCGCCCATGGCTGAGCGCGCGCTGATGCTGGTACTGCACGACGTGGCTCCGCACACCTGGGCCGACTACCGGCCGTTCGTCGAGGCCGTCGATGCACTGGGCCACGTGCCCATCACTTGGCTGGTGGTGCCAGACTTCCATCACCATGACGACTTGGCCGCCCACCGCGATTTTCGGCGCCTGCTCGACAGCCGTGTCGCCAAGGGCGATGAGCTCACCTTGCACGGTTACTACCATTGCGACGACCAACCTCGGCCGCGTACGCCAAAAGAATGGTTTATGCGACGCATCTATACCCACGAAGGCGAGTTTTACCAGCTGTCCGAAGCCGAGGCGTTGCGGCGGTTGACCGCCGGCATTGAGGTATTTGAGCGCAATGGCTGGCCTCTGCATGGCTTTGTTGCGCCCGCCTGGTTGATGAGCGACGGCACCCGGCAGGCATTGCGCCAGTTGCCGCTGAGCTACACCAGCGACCCACAACATCTTTATCGCCTGCCGGACTTCACGCCTATCAACGCCCCCGGCCTGGTGTGGAGCGCCCGCAGTGCCTGGCGCCGGGGATTGTCCAAAATCCTCAGTGATCGCCGTGAACAGCGGTGGCAGGAGGCCCCGCTGATCCGACTGGGTTTGCACCCGGTGGACATGCGCCACAGGTTTTCCCGCGATTATTGGCTAGACACCCTGCAACGCCTGCTCAACACGGGGCGCGTCCCCCAAACCAAGGCCGCCTGGCTGGCGACGCAGCCATGGGCCGACTGATCTGGTTAGTGTTGGCGCTCTTGGTGGCGCTGGTGATCCCATTGTGGCTGGGCGGCGGCGAAAGCATTGCGCGCCTGCGCCAGTTTCCCTTGCCCCAGTTACTGGGGATGTTCGCCATGATCATTGGCTGCTGGCTGATCAACAGTCTGCGTATCCGCCTACTGCTTGGCGAGCATCGCGGCGAGTTAGGCCCGCTTAAAAGCCTTGGCGTGGTGATATCCACCGAGTTCGCCATGTGTGCAACACCCGGCGGCAGCGGCGGGCCGTTGACCCTGATGGCCCTGCTGGCACGCAATGGCATCCGCCCCGCCCAAGGCAGCGCGGTGTTTGCCATGGACCAGTTGAGCGACCTCGTGTTTTTTCTCTGCGCACTGGTGGGGATCTTGCTATATGCGCTGTTCCATAGCCTCAGCCCGCGCCTGGAGTGGTTGCTGGGGCTCAGCGCCGTGTCGATGGTGGGTGGGGTAATCAGTGGCTGGGCCGTGGTGCATTTTCACCGACGGCTGATTCGCCTGGCGGGTTTGGTACTCAAGGCCATGAAGGTCAGTGCTATCACCCGCCGACGCTGGGCACGCCGGTTGCTGCGTTTTCTTGCGGCGTTCAGCGCCACCCTGAAACTACCCCGCAGCACCTTGCTTGGGGTCTTTGCGCTGACCAGCCTGCATTGGCTGCTGCGTTACAGCGTGCTGTACCTGGCGCTGCGCGGGTTGGGGGGCGAGGTGCAGTGGGCCTGGAGCTTTCTGATCCAGATGTTATCCCTGACTGCCGGGCAGTTCAGCCTGGCGCCAGGCGGGGCCGGCGCTGCGGAGTTGACGTCAGCGGCACTGCTGGCGCCCATGGTGGGCACATCCACAGCGGCTGCGGCGATTCTGATCTGGCGCGCGGTGACCTACTACTTCTATTTGCTGGCCGGTGCGCCAGTGTTTCTATTGATGGTCGGCAAACCGCTGCTCAAGCGTCTTTTTCAGGGGCGGCAGGCTGCTCATCCTGCGCCTGTGTCTGTTCCCATAAACGCGCCGCGCCTGGAAAATCAGTACCATCCTCGGCATCCAGCGCGTCCGGGTCGTAACGACTCAAACAGCCCTCGCCCAAGGTAGCAGGTGCCCTTGAGGTGGCTTTATCCAGCGGGTTGCTCATGGGAATCTCCTGAAACAGAAATAAAAAAGGGCCTGGAGAGTTTTACCTCCAGGCCCCGGTGTCTTTCAATCAAAACCGCTGGGTCAGAAGACCACGGTCTTGTTGCCGTGCACCAACACGCGATCTTCCAGGTGGTAGCGCAAGCCACGGGCCAACACCATCTTCTCGACATCACGGCCGAAACGCACCATGTCTTCAATACTGTCGCTGTGGCTGACGCGCACCACGTCCTGCTCGATGATCGGGCCGGCGTCCAGCTCTTCGGTCACGTAGTGGCAGGTTGCACCAATCAGCTTCACGCCACGCAGGGAAGCCTGGTGATAAGGCTTGGCACCAACAAAGGACGGCAAGAAGCTGTGGTGGATGTTGATCACCTTGCCAGCGTATTCGCGGCACAGCTCCGGTGGCAGGATCTGCATGTAGCGCGCCAGCACCACTACATCCGCGTCATGCTGCTTGACCAGGCGCGACACTTCGGCGAATGCCGGCTCCTTGTCCTGTGGGTTGACCGGCACATGGTAATAAGGGATGCCATGCCATTCGACCATGCTGCGCAGGTCGTCATGGTTGGAGATCACGCAGGCAATCTCGCAATCGAGTTCGTCGCTGTGCCAGCGGTGCAGCAGGTCTGCCAGGCAGTGGGATTCGCGGCTGGCCATCAGCACCACGCGTTTCTTCTGCTCTGTATCGGTGATGTGCCAGGTCATCGAAAACTCTTCGGCAATCGGCGCAAACGCCTCGCGGAAGGCTTCCAGGCCAAAGGGCAACGTATCGGCACGGATTTCGTGACGCATGAAAAACCAACCACTGAGATCGTCCGAGTGATGGCTCGCCTCGGTGATCCAGCCATTATGGGAAGCCAGAAAGTTACTGACCTTGGCAACGATGCCAACCCGGTCCGGGCAAGCAATCACCAGCCGAAAAGTGCGCATTAGGGGGAAACTCCAGAACTTCACAAAGGCCGCTATTCTAGCGATTACGCAGAAAAACTGCAGTATTCCCTTGCACCTTATCTTGAGGCATGGCCGTGGTAACACCCCTTAATCGTGTAAGGTTTTACCAGCGCTATATGACGATACAACGGCATGCTCAGGCCAGTAGCAAAAAATTAAGGTGATTATCTTTTGCGCATAACGCTCACTAATTAACTCATCGGCCAGGTTTTCTCCCACACATTCAATGTCATTCGCCTGAATACCGTCTTAAATGTTTACTTGATGAAATTGCCTGACTATTATTAGGCCACTCACCCTGTCAATCAGCGTTCTACATAAGGTAGTCCACATGTCACTGATCAACGAATACCGCGCCACCGAAGAAGCTATCAAAGAGCTGCAAGCCCGTTTGAAGAACCTGTCCGAAGACGACAAGCTGAAAACCGAGCTGGAATTCGAAGGCAAATTGCGCACCCTGATGGGTGAATACTCCAAATCCCTGCGTGACATCATCGCGCTGCTGGATCCAGAGTCGAAAGTTAAAGCACCGCGTGGCGCTGTGAAAACTACCGGCACCAAGCGTGCTCGCAAGGTCAAGCAGTACAAAAACCCGCACAACGGCGAAGTAATTGAAACCAAAGGTGGCAACCACAAAACTCTGAAAGAGTGGAAAGCCAAGTGGGGCGGTGACGTAGTTGAAGGTTGGGCAACCCTGCTGGGCTAAGCCCGGTCGGACGTTCACCCGATACGTCACACATGAAAAACGCCAGCTTGCTGGCGTTTTTTATTGTCTGAATATTCTGTAGTTATGCGCCTACAGATTCAGGCGCGCCGCTAAGGAATCCACATAGTCCTGCCATTGCGCCAGTACCTGGCACTGAAACGATGTAGCACTAACCGCCAACTCCTCACGCGCCTGCTTAAATGCCAAGAGGGTATTCGGCGCCCCCCACTGTGCATCCGACAAACGTTGCTGACAGAAAAGTTTCCAGCGTTGTTGCTCCTCATTGTTCAAGGTTTCAGGAAAGTTACGCGCCCGGTAGCGAAATAATAATTCCGGCAAACGATGATCATCGAACGGCCACTGCTGACGGGCTAATTGCGCGGGCTCTGCCATGCGAACTTGCTCACATAAACGGCGGTCACGGTCACCAATAAAACCCTCGTAGAGCTGCTGCTCCGGGTCCGAGTTTGACGCAAAGTCTTCCTCGGCATAAATGGCCGCTAACTTGTCCCGCCAAACTTCCTGTGCGTCAGTTAGCCGCAGCGCCCGCGCGAGGCAAGCTTCCTTATCCAATTGAAGGCGCTCGAGGTCTTGAGGGCGCAGCACCTTCAACGGCGCAACCACCGGGCAGCGGTTGATATGCAGCAACTTGAGCGGAACCGGTAGTTCACCTTCGGCTAGCTCATCGCGGCGCGTGTAAAGACGCTGACGCAGCGTCGTCGCATCCAGGTCCAACAGCCCTTGTGGATCGAGCCCCAGGTCACAGACGATCAAGGCATTGCGATTGCGCGGGTGCCAGGCCAGGGGCAAGACCACGCCCAGATAATGGCGCTCGGCGGAAAAACGCCCCGAGATATGCACCATCGGTTGCAGCAACCGCACCTGATCCATGACCCGCTGCTTGCTGCGCAATTGAAACAACCATTCATACAACTTCGGTTGTTTCTCCCGGACCAACCGCGCCAGGGCGATGGTTGCACGCACATCCGACAACGCATCATGGGCCTGGCCATGGTCGATGCCGTTGGCCTCGGTCAAGCGTTCGAGCTTGAGGGTCACACGCCCGTCCTGCTCGGGCCAGTTGATCCCCTCCGGCCGCAGGGCGTAGGCAGTGCGCATCACATCGATCAAGTCCCACCGGCTGTTGCCGCCCTGCCACTCGCGCGCATACGGGTCGAAAAAATTGCGGTACAGACTGTAGCGCGTCATTTCATCGTCGAATCGCAGGGTGTTGTAGCCGGCGCCGCAGGTACCTGGCGCGGCCAGTTCGGCGTGCACCCGAGTCATGAAATCGGCTTCGGCAAGGCCCTTCTCGGCGAGGACACCCGGCGTGATGCCCGTGATCGCGCACGCTGCCGGGTGAGGCAGGATATCGTCGCTGGGCTGGCAATAAAGATTGATCGGCGCACCGATCTCATTGAGCTCAAGGTCGGTGCGGATCCCGGCTACCTGGAGCGGGCGATCATTGCGCGGGTTGATGCCAGTGGTTTCATAGTCGTACCAGAAAATCGAGGTCACGGGCTATTCCTGTGCTGAAGATCGACAAAGTCTAGGCGCTGCAAGGCGTTGGGAGCCAGCGATACCTGACTGTATAAATATCCAGAAAACCCTCGAATGGTTGCTTCCACCGTTGACACTGCTAGCATCCGTGTCTCTCAAGTCGCCTCGCACTGCCAAGGATCGCAATGCCATCAACGCCTTTGGATACCCACTATCAGATAGAAACGCCGGAGGGCATCGACCTGCCCCTGCGTCCTGCTGGCCTGCCCTCTCGGGCATTGGCCTTTGCATTCGACCTGGGCGCGCGAGGGATCATCATGGGGATCCTGCTAGTGCCGCTGGCGCTGCTCGGCAATGTGGGGATCGGGCTGGGTTCGCTGCTGCTGTTCGTGGTGAGCTGGTGGTACATGGTGTTGTTCGAAGTGCTCAACCACGGCTGCTCGCCGGGCAAGCAGGTCATGGGCCTGCGCGTGGTACAGGATGACGGCACGCCCATTGGCTGGTCGGCATCATTGATCCGCAACCTGCTGCGTTTTGTCGACATGCTGCCCTTCGGTTATTTCCTCGGCGCGATCAGTTGCCTGCAGCATCCGCACTTCAAGCGGCTCGGCGACCTGGCGGCAGGCACGCTGGTGGTCTACCGCGATCTGCCGCTGGTACGCCCGAGCATCCCTCAAGCACCCGCCCTGCGCCTGTCATTCGCACTGGAGCTGAGCGAACAGCGGGCCATCCTCGGTTTCGCCGAACGCCAGGCGGAACTCTCGGCCGAACGGGTGCATGAACTGGCCGCCATCCTCGCAGGGCCCCTGCAAGTGCCTGCACCGCGTGCCGTGGAGCAACTCAACGGTGTAGCCCGTGGTTTGTTGGGGCCGACATGAAGCAAAGCCTTTTTGAAAGCCGCCACCAGCATCAATGGCAAACCTTCGCCGAGCAGTTGAAGCAACTGGAGCAAGGTAAAGCCAAGGCCGCCGATGTCGCCGACTTCCCGCATCAATATCGACGCCTGTGCCAACATCTGGCCCTGGCTCAGCAGCGCGGCTACAGCAGTTACCTGGTCGATCCGTTGCAACAGCTGGCATTGCGCGGCCATCAACAACTGTATCGCCATCGCAGCCAACTGACGGCAAACATACTGGCGTTTCTTCTCGCCGACTTCCCGCGCCTGGTACGCGAACAATGGCGCTTCGTGCTGATCGCCGGCCTGCTGTTCTTTGGCAGCCTGGTGGGGATAGCCCTGCTGGTGTACCTGTTCCCCGACCTGGTCTACAGCATCATCAGCTCCCAGCAGGTGGCCGAGATGCAGGGCATGTACAACCCCGATGCCAGCCGCCTGGGCCGCGCTGCCGAGCGTGCCGCCAGCGAAGACTGGATGATGTTTGGCTATTACGTGATGCACAACATCGGCATCGCCTTCCAGACCTTCGCCGCCGGCCTGTTGTTTGGCCTGGGCAGTGTGTTCTTCCTGATTTTCAACGGTTTGGTCATAGGTGCGGTCTCCGGGCACCTTACCGACATTGGCTATGGCCAGACCTTCTGGTCGTTTGTCATTGGTCACGGCGCATTCGAGTTGAGCGCCATCACACTGGCCGGTGCCGCAGGCTTGCAACTGGGCTGGTCACTGGTCGCCCCCGGGCGCTTGGCGCGCAGCGAAGCCCTGCGCCTGGCCGCGCGCAAAAGCGTAAGGATGCTCTGTGGTGTCATGGTGTTCCTGTTGATCGCCGCCTTTATCGAAGCCTACTGGTCCTCAACCACTCGCATTGAGCCCTGGATCAAGTACGCGGTAGGCGCCGCCCTCTGGCTGCTGGTGGCCGCTTACCTGACCCTGGCCGGGCGGAGTCGCCATGCGCCTGACTGACGCCAGCGTAGTCATTTGCCCGCGCACTTCCTGGGAAGCCATGGACTTGGGTGTGCTGATGGCCCGGGAACGCCGTTTCTTGCTGATGAGCAGTTGGGCGCTGGTGAGCCTTCCGATATTCAGCCTGTTGACGGTGCTGCTTTGGAGTTACCCGTCTCTGGTCATGTTCCTGTTCTGGTGGCTCAAGCCGGCCTTCGACCGCTTGCCGCTGTACATTCTTTCCCAGGCCCTGTTTGCTGAGCCCCCCAGCCTCAAACAGGCCGTTCGCCATTGGCCGCAGTTGCTCAAAGGGCAACTGTTCGCCAGCCTGACCTGGCGGCGGCTGAGCATGAGTCGCAGCTTCACCCTGCCCGTCAGCCAACTGGAAGGCCTGGACGGTGACGCACGTCAACGACGCCTTGGGGTGTTGCTGCAACGTAACGCTGGCGCCGCACGCTGGCTGACGACGATCGGCGTTCACCTGGAAATCGGCCTGTGGTTTGGCGGCATGGCCCTGTTCTATCTCTTCATCCCGCAACAGGTTGAACTGGACTGGGACTGGCAACGACTGGTATTGGCATCAGGCTCGGACGTGCTTTGGCTTGAGCACCTGAGCAATGCCTTCTATGCCCTGGTCCTGGTGTTCTGGGAACCCATCTACGTCGCCTGTGGCTTCAGCCTGTACCTCAACCGCCGCACGGTGCTGGAGGCCTGGGACCTGGAACTGGTATTCCGTCGCCTGCGCCAGCGCCTGAACAACGTTGCACCGCTGCTGTTGCTGGTCGTTGGCCTGGCACTGCTACAAATCAGCCCACCGACCATGGCAGATGAAACCACAGCCCATAAGCCACTCAGTACCCAGGCCGCCAGCCAATCCATCCAGGCATTGCTGGAAAAGCCACCTTTCAAGAACCCGGAAACCGTCACACGCTATCGGTTTGGCGAAGAAAAAGCGCCGGTTGAAAACAAGGCCAAGGGCGACGGCAAATTACCCGGCTGGCTCCAGGCACTGCTCGACAACCTTAACAGCGACACCTTCAAATACGTCGCCAAAACCTTGGAAATACTGCTCTGGAGCCTTGTGATTGGCGGCCTGGCCCTGGTGTTCTGGCGTTACCGTGAATGGTTGCTCACGTTCGTCAGCCGCCTCGGACCCACTCGCACTACCGCCCCCTCGCCCGTTCCCGCTCAGTTGTTCGGCTTGGAGCTGGGCGCCGAGACATTGCCCGAAGACATCGCCAGTACCGCCGAACAACTATGGCCCACCCAGCCCCGGGAAGCCCTTGGCCTGCTGTATCGCGGGTTGCTCAGCCGGCTGTTGCACGAGTTCGACCTGCCACTGACAAGCGCCGATACCGAGGGGCAGGTGCTGGAGCACGTTCATCGTTTGCAACAACCGCAATTACTGGCGTTCAGCGACGAACTGACGCGCCACTGGCAAAACCTGGCCTATGGTCACAGTCTGCCGCCCTCTTCAGCCCAACAAAAACTGTGCAGCGACTGGCGTGCTCTTTTCGGTGAAGGAGCGAGCCAATGAATCGCGCGCTATTGTGGACAGCGCTGTTGTTGGCGTGCCTGCTGGGTGCGGGCGGCTTATATGCCTGGCACAAAGCAATTCCCTACGACGAAGTGGTTGACCGGGGCCCGTCGCCAGAGGCACGCGCCAACCCTTACCTGGCCGCCGAGCACTTTCTACGCCAGCAAGGCGTGGTTGTGGCGCACGCCAATGGCCTTGAACGACTCGCCGACCTGCCTGCCAAAGGCCATAGCCTGTTGCTGCTGGGGGAGCGCAGCAACATGACCCCGCGCCAGGTCGAACAACTACTGGGCTGGGCAAAAGCCGGTGGCCACCTGCTACTGGTCGCCGAGGCATTATGGGATGAGGAATCCGGCACAAGCGGTGACCTGCTGCTTGATCGCCTCACTATCCGTCAAACCTTGAGCGACACCTTCGACGAACCCGCGCCACCGCGTAAAAAAACCAAGCCGGACCTGACCAAGCTCTATGTCGACAACGAAACCGCCCCGGCGTACTTCAGTTTTGACACCGACTTCAACCTCACCGACCCCAAGCACCTGGCGCAGTTTTCCGCCAACAGCGCCAAGTCCAGCCACCTGATGCAACTTGACCTTGGGCAAGGCCACGTAACGGTGATCACCGACAGCGACCTGTGGAAAACCGCCAATATCGGCAACCATGATAACGCCTGGTTGCTGTGGTACCTGAACCAGGGCACTGAGGTCACCTTGCTGTTCAACAGCGACACGGACGATCTGTTTACTCTGCTGTTCCGTTATTTCCCCCAGGCCCTCGTCGCCCTGGTTGCACTGCTTGTTCTGGGGCTGTGGCAGGCAGGCATCCGCCAGGGCCCGATCCAGGCACCGGCGCCCAAGGCACGTCGCCAACTGCGGGAACACTTGCAGGCCAGCGCGGACTTCCTATTGCGCCGCAGCGGCCAGGGCACGTTGTTGCAAGCCTTGCGACACGACATTCTGCGCGCAGCCCGGCGACGTCATCCCGGGTTCGAACACCTCGATGCGCCAAGGCAACGGCAGGTGCTGGAACACCTTACGCGACAACCCCCTCACATCATCAGCCAGGCGCTTGAGCCCGTTGCGCTGAAGCGGCTCTCCAACGCCGACTTCAGCCGACAGGTGGCGCACCTGCAAACCCTCAGGAATGCCTTATGATCCGGCACCTTGCAACCGTTAAATATTCCGTCTAAAAGAAACAGACCCTCACGATTTCATAGTTCCACGATGTGCTTGAGGGTCGATCTAATAGCCCTAGCTCTGCCAGAGCAGACAAAGGGATTGGCTGCCTAGTCAGTACAGGGGATGGCAGATGGAGCTTGTGTGGGCTACTGACGATTTGGTGATCGCTGGGCAACCCTATCCTGGATTCCCCATTCTGCTATGGGACTCAATGGAAAGTTGTGTCCCGGCCAATCAGTTCTTTCGTCACTACCTGTTTCGCGGGGTCATTGGCTCTAAGCGATCCTGGCCCAGCACCGGACGCGCGCTCTACGACTTTTTCAGCTTCATCCAGGCTCATGAGCTGGACTGGTGCGACGTTGATCGTGGCGAGGCAAAGAGCCTTGTGGCGGCCTATCGGGACTACAGCCTGATTGCGTGCGAACTGGCATCGAACACCACTCGCCAGCGTCTGCATTACATCTGCAAGTTCTACGAGTTCGCGCAAAAGGAAGGGTGGGTGAAGCGCCTGCCCTTCGCCTATGAGGAACGCAGCGTGAGGCACGGGAGACGTTTTCTTGCACATATTGATGCAAGTGGCGGCAAGGCTATGGCAAACGATGTGATGCCGCGTAGGCATAAGACTCTGCCCAAGTTCCTGAACATGGCCGACGTCAAGGCGCTACTGACCGCTGCGGAGAATCCGCATCACCGCATGATGATGCGCCTGGCGCTGCATACGGGTCTGCGCCGCGAGGAACTCGCCGCCTTTCCGCTGTCCTATGTCTTCGATCCAGACAAGGCGTTACGAACCGAGCGCAACCTTCGCATCTACCTCGATCCATTCGACGGCAGCGGCATGGTGACCAAGGGCAGCAAACCGCGAGGTATCTACGTTAGTCGCGAGTTTATGGCTGAACTCTACCGCTATGTGACGAAGTTCCGCAGCGAGCGTGCGTCGCTGAGCAAGACCCCGCAAAGGGCGCTGCTCCTCAACCAGTTCGGACGACCGTACGGTGGGGACGGCAAGAGCATCAATCGGATCATCAGCAAGGTAGGCAAGCGGGCGGGGATCAAGGTCCATACGCATATGCTCCGACATACCTATGCCACACATACCCTGATCAGTCTTCAACGCAATCCAGCGAGCGGACTGGAACCACTAGTATTCATCCAACGGCAACTTGGCCACAGTTCGATTCAAACAACCATGGTGTACCTGCATCTGGTCAACGAAATAGCCGACGAGGCTGTGCTGGCCTATGACGATGAGTTGAACGCGCTAGTGGGGGGACTTGATGGGCAAGCGCAAGGTATTTACTAAAACCGATCTCAGCGTCCCGCAAGTCGAGCACTGTCACAACGCGGCAGGCAATGTGGTCATTCTCCCCGAGGTCATCCCGCCGACTAACACTACGATCGAGTTCGGGCGGAACTCTATTAACGCCCGTCGCTTTAAGTTTGGCCGCTGGTACGGTGTCGGCATCGACCACGTTACCTACGCCTGTCAGCGCCAAATCGAGCGGTTCCTCGCCGGCCAGGACCAAGCCGCCTCAGTCACCACAATTATTAGCTATTGCAACACTGGCCTGTGCAACTTCCTTGACTACTGTGTGCTACGTGGGATGGCTTTTAGTCGTAACTTAGCTTTGTCTGATTTACATCGGGATCTGATCGACGGCTACCTTGCACATCTGGCGGGGCGGGGCTGGGTTACTAATACTCAGAAGAGCGTCTATTCGAAGACCAAGCCTGTGCTGCTCGCCTTGGGTCGGCGTGGGCTGATCACTCTTATCGACTCCGGCAATGCAGCCACCTTTCCGCGCAACCCTTTCCCAAACAGCAACCTCAAGGGCAAGGGCGAGACAGCGCTATCTAAACGCGAGCGACAAGCATTCAAAATAGCACTCAGGCAGGCTCTTAAGCCGATCTGGGATGACGACGCACCAGTGACCAAGGAGCTACTGGTCTTCGCTCTGTTGGTCATTGCGCTGCACACCGGACGCAATACAACTCCACTGCTGGAAATGGGCCGGGACTGCCTGCGGCCGCACCCCAAAGACAACGCCGTATTTCTGGTGCTATGGAAGCGGCGTGGTTACAACACCAGCAAAGTGGCGCTACGCTCAGACTCGAACGCCAATCGCCTCCTGGAATCAACACCGAGTGTGAGAACCAACGTGGAGCGACTAATCCGCCGCGTGATGTCGCTGACCGAGTCTCTGGATGCAGATGCCCCGGACGACCTGAAGGGCAGAGTATGGCTATATCGATATGGTAGCGATAAGGGTGCCAGTCGAGTCTCGGCTTTGAATCAAAATGTGCTAGCTAAGGCGACAAGTAGCCTCGTAACCAAATATAGCTTGACCGACAGCGACGGGAAGGCACTACGCATCAACGTCTCGCGCCTTCGCAAGACCTTCGCTAATCGTATCTTCGAGTTGACCGATGGCGATTTAACGACTTCCGCCGCGGCGCTCGGCAACACTCCCCAGGTGGCCGACCAGAACTACTTGGCGCCCGGCGAAGATGCCCGTCGCAACTGGCAGTTCATGGGTGAGGTACTGGTGCAGGAGTTGCTGACTAACACCATCGGTACGACCTACAAGGACACCCCCATGGGCCACTGCTCCGACTTGGTATACGGACAGTACGCCCCGGCGCGCGAAGGCGCGACTTGCATGAATTTCATGAACTGTCTGCGCTGCAAGCACTACGCGGTGACGGCAGAAGATCTGTACAAACTGTTCAGTTTCTATTTCCGCGTACTGACCGAGCGCTCGCGCATGGACAAGCGGCGCTGGGCACGGGAATACGCCCACATTCCACGGCTGATTGAGCATTACATCGTTGCCGAGGGGCTGCGCCGCGGCACCTTTAAGGCCACAGCAGTGGAAGCCGCCCGTGAGCGCGCCCGAACCCAGCCACACCAGTTCTGGTCGATTGATTTGATTGACAGCCTGGAGACATTTTCATGAACGGCAACCTCCTGACGGTACCACCCCAAGTACCTCTTCCCACCCAGCCGAACGATGTGTATGAGCTCGCCGAATCCGAGCGCGACGCTCTGATCATCAGCGCGACCAAGGTCGGTGAACACTGGGTCATCCTCAGTTGCTACGGCGATGACACCTGGCAACTCGACGGCTTCCCCAACAACATCTCTACCAGTAAAACACGACTGGACTTCAGCATCGTGCCACCGGTATTTCGGGCGGTAATGAAGGCGGCGCTGTATCGTTATCTCCGGAGTGGGCGCACAGATTCGGGTCGGCCTAAAGGCAGCATAGTGCGACAACTTTTCTTTAATGCAATGATATTCCTTCGGCATTTGAAGGTGCTCAAGCTCGACCATCTGGGCGCGGTGACACCTCTGGTATGTGCGAGCTATGTGACCGCCTGCAAAGCGTACCGGCAACCCCACCGGTCTAAGGGAAAACCGCTGTCGCAAGAGGGACTACGTAGACGTTTAGCGGCCGTCGAAGCGCTCTATGAACTGAGCCAGTACACCAATGATCCAATGCCAAAGCATCCCTGGCCAGAGACGTCCTCTTTAGCAATGGCAGGGCTTACCGGTAGCGGCTCCCGTCAGAAGAAAGACAGCAAGACGCCGCTGATCCCCGATGATGTGTTCTGCATCCTGTTCGAACGGGCCTACCTGCAGGTTGAACGCGGCCATCAACTGTTAGACCTTCGCGATAAGTTGGAAGTCATCGCGAAGGAGCGAAAGGGGCAATGTCGCGAAGCAGTCATAGCGGCCAAGAATCGCCTTCTGAGCGATAGTGGTCGGAAGGGAGGTCTGAGAGCATTCAACCGGGCGCTGAGCGACCTGCGTACGGCCTGCTACATCATCCTGGCCAGCACCTCCGGCTGTCGCCACCATGAGTTGGCAAACTTGCGGTTGGGTGCGCACCACCGTACCCAAGACGATGAGGGCACCATCTATCATTGGATGCGCTCGCGGTCGGACAAGACTGACGTAGGAATTCATGACTGGATGATCCCTGAGGCAGCCGTGCTTAGCCTGCGGGTGATGGAACGCTGGTGCGCGCCCTATCAGGCCATGATTGCTGCAGAGATCGTGCGCCGCCGCCGCGCCAACCCACATGATCCGCAAATTGTAGAGGCGCAAAAGCACCGGCATGCGTTATTTCTCGGCGTATATCCAAAAGAGGGTAACCAAGTACGCACGCTTACCACGTGGGGTTTGGGTTTCAACTTAAACATATTCGTCAAGGATTGCGGGTTGAACTGGAGTCTCACCAGCCACCAGTTCCGCCGCAAGTTTGCCAACTACGCTGCGCATAGCCGCTTCGGTGACCTACGTTATCTCAAGGAGCATTACGCGCACTGGTCACTGGACATGACCTTGGGCTACGCGCTAGACGACAGTTGGGGACAGCACTTGGACCTAGACCTTTACGCCGATATTCAGACGGAATTGCAAGATGTAAAACTCGGCATCGTTGATTACTGGTTGGGAGACGAACCCATGGCTGGCGGCTATGGTCGTGCGCTCAAGCAGTGGCAGCGAGAACCCCAGAACCTGCTGATATTCAAGGATCACGCTTCTATGCTGAACTCTATTGCTGAAAGCACTGCGATTCGCAGCAACGGTCATGCCTGGTGCACGGCGGACAACGACGGTTGCGTCGGCAATACTTTAGAACGTACCCGCTGCAGCAACTGCAACAATGCCGTGATTGGACGTCGCCACGCGGCCATATACCAGCGACTCTACGATGATCTGAAAGGGCTGCTGCATTGCCCGGACATTGGCGAGAGCGGACGACAGCGCGTTGAACGCGACCTGAATCGGTGCCGAGACGTACTGGACAAGTTAGGCATGGACCCGGAGAGCCTGATAGCATGAAGCCGATCGACAAGGCAACTAACTACAAGCCGGCTGACGATCGTGAAAAGGATCTGCGGCTCGCGCTTTACCGCATCCAGAAGGGACGTACCCGCTCTGGGGAAACCAAGGTTACGATCACCGCAGTCGCCCGCGAAGCAGGCGTATCAACGGCGCTAATTCACAACTACTACCCAGGAATTGCCGAGGCTATCCGCGAGGCTCAAGGGCGCTCCAGTCGCGCCATGCGTGATGTGAAACACCAAGACTTGCTTGCTGAACGCATAAAGTCAGCAGCACATCGTCAGGAGATAGAGGAACTGCGGGCCAAGATCGCCCAACTCGCATCCGTCAATGAGGTGCTATTGGACGAGAACCGTGTGCTCAAGAGTAAGATGAACGATCATAAGGTGATCGATCTGGCTTATAAGGAGTAAACGTCCGACCAACTCACCTTGAGTAAGTCAGGCCGGTACCCACTAGTTTGGTAACTGCTAGCTGCGTGAGCAGAAGTCTCAGAATGGCAAAAGCCCGGTAATCAACCGGGCTCTGCAAATCCCTCAAGGGGTTAAAAATCAAGTGCCTCAAGGGCTACCTTTAGAACTCTATGGCCGGTTGACTCAAATGTCAACATTCGTCATATAAGACCGACTCGCTTGTCTCGCGACATTGGACCACTGCTGCTCTGCATCTTCAAAGGCATCGAAGGGATGATCGGCGCCGAGTTGCTGCCTGGAGAATCCTTGCTCTTTGAAAAATGGCCTAAAGAGGCCCTTGAAAAGCTGTTGTCAATGGTGTCTGAGCGCTACGCCAGTTCCTTTGATCTTTCGACCTTCCGCGCCGACGGATCATGCCCGATTTAGATGAGACAGAGGGTTTCAGGGCACTGATTTACTGTGAGGTTGCAGGACCGGCAAGTTTCGACGAAAGCCGATTAACGCCCTACGGGAGCTACCAACCACTCGGCCCCTATGCGGACATGTCCTCCATCTTACGTGTACCACTACCCATTCGCCTTGACCGAACCATTTCCCGTGTGCGGGTAATGCCGGACGAAGGCGATTTGATTCTCATGGTCGGCCAATTTCGTTGCGGGTAAGCCTTAAAGCTTGACGATGGCTCTTTTTGCGCCGAAGAATTTGCGCCGGAACATCGGCGTCGGGTGGGTCGCTAACGGCGTGGTTCACGTCAAAATTTCAAACCCTACTACTGCAAACATCACAATTCCCGCAACGGAGACTTCAGCGTTTTTGAAGCGCACGGGAGTATAGAAATATAGGGCCCGTCTTTTAGGCGGACCTCATATATCTAAGACGGTCAGTCTAACCGAAAGCACCTTCTTTGATCCTGCGTCATAGTCACACTCAAAGCTGGCCTTCTTATATACTCCCGCTCCATGCTGATACGCGACCTTGCCGTGAGAATCTTGAAAAACACCAACGTCCTCCAAGGTTTCAAAGTTTTCGCCCTTTATGGTTATCGTCGATTTGTTGTAATCCAGCCAGGCGATATCCTTTATTGCTATGCCCCCACTGCCACCAGTCCATTTGAAAGCGTTTTTAGCTGTTTTCTGTATTGCTTGTTGGCAACCGTCAACATAGTAGGGATAGTTTAGCTTTCCCCAGCATGACAAATCCCTGGAACAAGCTTGCTCGCTGACGTCGGTAGGATCTACTTGGCCGGCCTGTGCCACGCCTGTGATGCTTGTCATAGACAGCACGAAAGAAAAGATAGTTGCCATTACTGGTTTCATAAAGCGTCCTTATATATTTTTGATTCGTGAGACGAACTCGGCCCGCTGTTGCTCGGTCATGCGCTTCCCGAAGCGCATCAAGATAGTCCGCATACCACTGCACCATCTTCTTGCGCTGCGGCAGGTAGATCGCTTTGCCATACACGCCTTTGAGTCCGGCCTTCTTGTGGGCCAGATGCATGTGCCGCCAGTTTTCATCCCAGCCAAATTCGGATAGCAAAGTTTCGCAGTTGTGCCGACTGCCGTGGCCCGTCATCCGCCCTTTGTACCCGATCAGTGCAAAGCACTTATTGATCGACGCATCTGAAATTTCCGGCACCTTCTCGCCCGATGATGGGATCAGGTTGCGGATTTCGGAGCACCGTGACCGGCCGTTTCGGTTGATCGTGACCGCTCATTTCGCTAACGCGTGACCGCTCAT
>JAEHOL010000015.1:0-56309 GCA_016432905.1 Hoplolaimus galeatus
CTTCCAGACCCCATGGATATCGGGCTTGGCTACCACCCCACTGCTGACCAGCGCCAACGGGTTCTGGGGTGCCTGCACCCGCAAGATGTAATGCTCGCCATCGCCCGCATCCGGCATGCTCGCGACAAAATACTGTTTGCCGTTGAAATCGATGGCTTTAGCCTCAGACAGTTGCAGCTCCTGACCCACAGGCTCCACCAACACTTCAAGGCTCGCAGTGGGCATCAACGCTTGCGCCACTTCATCGCGGGACAGGGTTTGAATCAGCTGTGCTTCTTCGATTGCAAACTGCCCCTGCAGTGCTTCGGCCTCACCGTCGAACACCGCCTTGGAGATTGCACCGGACTCGAAATCGCGCAACAACGCATTCATTTGTTCGTGATGGGGTTGGTTCTGCGCCTCGAACCGCGAGCGGTATTTGTTCGCGATGTAGTCTTGCCAGAATTCCCTGGCGAGCATGGCTTGAAACTCATGCACCGAATTATCCAGGCCGATCACCTTATCGTACGCAGCATCCAGCATCGCCTGGCTGACGTTGCCGAAACGAATGAATCTGGTCTGCTGCGCCTGGCCAGGCAAGTCAAGCCGCTCTTTGAGGCCGTAACGATAGGCCAGCCTGATTTCCACTTCTTCCAGAGCCCTTAGAGCGTCAGCCTTCTGCGTCGCCGTCAGGTCTTCGCGGCTATTGATCGCAGTCCGGCGCTGGTCGATATCCGTAAGGGCGATCTTTTCCACTTCCTCCAGACGGAACAAGCCCCTGGATAGCTTCACCAGCGCGGCGCCCTGAGTCGAATCCAACGCCTGGGCCTTGGCATTGCTGGTCATCAGCAGGATTTCCAGATTACCGAAGGTCAACGCGGCACGGTCGCAACACGTCGCCTGGCCCGCCCATTCGAACATCTCCTTGCGCAGCTGCTCCGACTCGGCGCTGTGGCTGGCAATCGCGTCGATCACCTCCCACACCCGCTGCTGCACATCCTCATATTCAGCGGGCGCCACGTTCAGGTCTCTGAGCATGTCGAAAAAACCGTCCGAGCCTGGCAGTGCACGCAGGGTGGACCATTGGCTTTGGCGCTGGGCAAGCTGCTGCGTTGACAACCCTCTGGCCCAGCGCTGAAACGGCGCTGAGTCGCCAGTAACGGCCTGCGGCACAGCCACCTCCAGAGTGCTGCGCACCAACCTGTTGGCCGCTCGCTCCGGGTCGGTAAGCCGACGGTTGTAATCGGCGATTCGCGCCTGAGTTTCGGCGGACAAGGGGTTCAGGCCCAGATCAGTGACGCTGGTTACCCGCAGGGATTGCGCCAACGCCTCGTCCGAGGGGGCAATCAGCGCATCGGGCAGCGTTGAAATCCGACTGCCCCTCAGGTACACCGCATCCAGGCTAGGCTGCGCCCCCAGCCCGGTGGGAAAGGTTTCAATATGGGTGTTGCCCATCCCCAGCGAACGCAAATCCGTCATCTGGCTGAAATCCGGCGCGATATCAAGGGGGTTTGAATTGAGGATCAAGGCTCTGAGGGTGCTGCGCGACGCCAGCATCGCAGCCGACTCCGGGTTCAGGCGTATCTGGTTATTTTGCAACGACAGCCGGGTCAGGCCATGCATCTGCCCCAGCGCCGGCGGCAACTCGCGCAACTGGTTGCGCGACATGTCCAGCCAGCGTACGCCCTGATGGCGAGCGAGGAACCCCTCAGGCGAAGTACTGAGGTTCATGTTGCTCAGCTTGAGTGAGCCTACGTGGCTGAAGTCCGCATCCAGGTCGGGCAGGCTTGGCAGCGTCAGGCCGCTGAGGTCCAGCTCCAGGCCGAAGGGCTCGCCGTCGTTGGTGAGCTGTTGCGGGGTTTCACGGCGCCAGCAGCGCATGATGCGGTTGTGCGCCAGGTTGCGATCACGCAGTGACGCAGCATCGGTGGCGCGCTCCCCCACGCGCACATAGCGCTGGCGCTCGCCGCCGCCTGAAAATGCCCACGCGTTCAACTGCCTGAGCAGCACAGAAAACTCCTGCCAGCGCCGGTCCAGCTCGGTATCGGCGCCTTCGCCCCAGCTCCAGACAAGCTCCCGGGCCTTTTGCAGGGAATACTCGGGGTACATGTGCTGCACCATTTCCAGGCGTGGGTTTCTGCTGTCAAAGGCGCCATCGAGAGCGCCTGACACAAGGTCGGGGCGTGACTGGTTCACGTCCTGCCAATACTTATCGAATGTTTCCCAGTAATCGTGTGGGAAGCGATTGCCATCAAGCAAGGTGACGTTATTGATCCGCACGATCGTTTCCAGTTGATCTGCCGGCGGAACAAGATTGTCCTGCGGTACCTGCAGCAGTCGATTGTGACGTAAGTCGACGCGCTCCAGCCCAGTCTGCGTCCTCAACCCCGAAGGCCAACGCTCGATTCGGGTGAAAGATAGATTCAGCGCTCTCAAATGCGGCATACCGCCGAAATCAGGCAATGTACCCAGCGGATTTTCCGAAAGATCCAGCACTTGCAAGGCATCCAGAGCGCTCAAGCTTGCCGCGCTACGCTCGCTCAGTTTCAGTTCATTGGAGGGCAGTTTCAACGACGTGAGCTGCTTCATATCGCCGATCACCGCCGGCAACTCGACCAACTCGGCGCCAGTCATGCTCAGGCTCTTGATATGCGTGAAATTTTCGAGGAACAACGAGCTGGAGTGCCCCTTCCATGTGAGCCCCGATAACGCCACTTCCTGGACATGACTGAAGTCGGCCTTCAGCGGCGGCAAATCCACCCAACGAATCTCGTCTTTTGAACGACGGATATTCAACTGGCTTCCGGTCTCGCGACGCCAGCAGCGTTTGATTGCATCACTCACACGCCATTCGGCGCTGTAGTACGCCAGGGCATGTGGCCCTCTGGAGCGAGCCCACGCTTTCAAGGATTTTTTCAGGTGGTGGTATTCCAGCTCACGACTGGCCAACCCGCCTGGGACATCTTCGCCCAGCGACTGAATAAACGCTGTGACTTGCTCCTCAGTGAATGATGGATACAACCGGCGTACCCGCTCTGCTGGAGAGCGCAGCACATTAGCCGCCACCCTTGCCATATGCCGAAAGCCCGGAGCGCCGCCCATCAAGCGGACCATCGGATCGTACTCGGGCTTGCGCAGCGGTTGGTCCTCCAGCACCGTGCGCAACGCCTGGCGCGAAAGAGGGCTGCGTTGAATCGCCTGCTTCAATTCGACCGCGCTGCCCAACCCGAGACGCTGACGCTCATCGGGCGCGAGTTGCTCCCAGATGGCGCTGTAGAAATCGCCGGGCATGGTTGCCTGGAACTCACCGCTGTCCAGCAGTATCAGGCTGCGCTTGTGCGGGAAGTCGGGGGAGCCGATGGCGTCCATCAGCGTGCCCTCCGCCGAGTACTGACGCAACTCCACCCGCGAGCCACGGTGCCAGCCCGGCAGGGTTTCCAGGGTGCGCAAGGCCAGGCGCTGACTGTCGAGGTGGGTCTGAGTGTCTAGGTGCAGCCCTTCGTAGGCGCGCGCCACGCGGGTTTCCTGCGCGCACCATTTAGCCTGCGTGGCCAACCGGTCAGGCAGGCGCCCGCTGCTGCGAAAAGCGGTCAGCTCATCCACAGCAGCGCCTTGCAGCAAGCGTTCGGCGGCCAGCGTCGGCAAGGCCGGGTAGGTATCCAGCACGCGTTGCACATCGGCGTCAGGCGTTGGGTTCAACGTACGATAACGCTCCTCCAGCAGCGGTCCTTTGAGGCTATCAACGGCATCGCCAAGGTACTGGCGCAGCTTGGCGGCGCGAACGTCCAGTGACTCTTCGGGGCTGCCGGGGAATTCCTTGAGCTGCGGGTCGACGCCTTGCAAGGTGTACAGCAACTCCCTGAGTAAACGGCCCTGGGCCATGGCGGTCTCGGTCAACACCATCACGCGCTTGGGCAATAAGGGCGACGCATCGGCGCTTTCCCACACGACCTCGCCCGTTGGGCCGATGACTTTCAGCGCTACGCCATCAGGCAGCAGGCCACGGCGTTGAAGCAGGTCAAATTGCAGTGCCGGCTCGGCCTTCTGGTAGACCAGCGGGTCGCTGCTTTTGATTTGCTCGACAAAGGTGGTCAATTGCTGATGCAGCTCGAAGCGCTTGATGGTGTCGTCAAGCAACAGCGGCAAGGGTTCATGATCGACCGCAACCTGGCGCAGAGTGTCAGTTTCGACGCCGCTGATACGCAACGGATCCGCCTGCTCGACCAGCCCGAGGCGCTTGATCAAGGTGGGCTCGTCCCAGGTCAGCGGTTCTTCCAGCTCATGGGTCCACACCCCGTTATGGTTGTGTTCCAATTCCGGCGCGTAGGCGTCGGGGCGAGTCGGGTGCTGAATACGGTACTGGCCGCTCGGGTCTTGCTTGACCTGGTAATGCGTATCCTCGAACGACACCCATTGCTGACCGGCATGATCGTACAGGCCCAACGTATTGGGCTTGACCTCTGGCGCCGGTTTGGTGGTAGAGGCATAGGGCCTGAGGTCGGGGTTCCACAGTACCTGCTTGCCCGTGGGCAGCGTCACCGGTTTGAGGTGATCCACTGCGCTTTGCCATTTGACGGCGGGCAGCACCTTGGACCCGGTGGCGATGAACGCTACATTCAGGGCTACCGATGCAAAATGCGCCCACATCTGGCGGGGCTCGCCTTGATCGTAGGCCTCGATGCCTTCAAATACTTCGTAGCACATCTGCGATGCGCCCACGGCCAACATGATCGGGCCGAGCCCCGGCACCACGAACGCGGCGAGATTGAATACGCTGACGGCCGCCTCGAAAAAGCCTTCCAGGCGTTCAAGCCGGGCCTTGCGGTCCTCGTCTTCGGTGGGCACGGCCACTGCGCGTGCATCGCTCAGGATCTTGCTGATATGCGCCTGGCGACTGCGCTGCCACAGCTCACCGGCAAGGGCGAACTCTTGCATAGGCAAGCGCGCCAACGGCGTGCGCAACGGGTAGTCCGCGCCGCCATTGCCGTTACTGGCAGGCTGGTACAGACGGTTGAACCGGGTGAAGAACCCGCCTTGTTCGCGCACCGGCACAAAGCGGCTGAAGAAGCGCCGGTACGATGCGCTGTGCAGACGGGTACGCAAGTCGGCCATGAATTCGCCACTGGACGCATACTCCTTGAGGGGCTGTTGCGGGTCGCCGGGGATGTACACCACCAGAGGCTCGGGGCGGTTGGTGTTTTGCCGATCAGGGCCGATCAGCAGCGGCCCCACCAATACGCTGTCGAACACGTTGAGCGCGGTGTATGTCACTGGCTTCCCGGCCAGTTTCGGCGTGGCGGAGCCCGTGACCACATTCTGGAGCATCTGGCAGGCGTCGGCACTGAGCGGTCCGGTGCTTTGCAACCGGGCAATATCGATGCACAGTGCCAACTGCTCGCGTTGATGCTCTTCCAACAGCTGTTCAAGCGCCTGGCGTTCATCCGCGTCCTGGGGCTCTACAATGGCCTTGATATGCGCCTGATAAAGCGCGCCAAGGTCCAATGTGCGGCAAAGCCTGGCGAAAGCATGGGGCGTGATCGCCACCGCCTGTGCATGGACGGCCGCGAAGGTCGCAATGATGTGGGGGTTTTCTAGGTTGAAGGTGGTGATCAGTTGGCAATCGGTGCACGACGACGGCTGCTCTTCATCGGCCTCGAAATTGGCCAGGGCCGCTTCCAACAGGGAAATGCCGCGATACCTGTAGCTCAGTGACGGGTCGTTTTGCTGCTCGAAAACAAAGGCACCGTAGAAGTCATCGCGAGCACCTTTTGAGCCGTATTTGCGCACGAAAAATACATTGCGCACATCCAGTTCCAGGTTGAACTCTTTCTTGATCGCCTCTTTGAGCGGCTGTTCGGCGAAGGCCAGGACGTCTTCGATCTGGCCCAGGTGCTCTTCAA
Organism: Hoplolaimus galeatus; assembly: GCA_016432905.1. NCBI lineage: Eukaryota > Metazoa > Nematoda > Chromadorea > Rhabditida > Hoplolaimidae > Hoplolaimus > Hoplolaimus galeatus. The sequence goes on from JAEHOL010000015.1 coordinate 5,880, forward strand.
TCGCATTGAGCGTTTCGCGAAAGCGCGTGTGCCGGGCAGCCAGAGTGGTTTTGTCTTGGTGAGTGGCGGCCAGGTACCAGGCAGGAATATCCATCTCGTGCGTGCCTAGCTCTTGCTGGCGTTGCGGCGTGCCTTCCATGAACCAGTTCGGCACGCGTTGTTTGAGAAAGTCGTAATGCACGCCGCGCAGGTCGGCGTTGAAGGTTGCATCAGGCATAGCGATTCGTCCGTGAGGGCAGTAAAACCCGAGCCTAACCAAGCCCCTGCCGGTTCAAGACGTAGCTATATAGCGCGATTACGCGCCAATTTACGGATCACCGGTCTACGCATCCGCTCGCGAGTGACATACACTGCGCGGCCGTTTTTTGACCGGAACCTGTAAGACATGAAAAACGAATCTCCAGCCCGTGCCTGCGGCATTGACTTCGGCACGTCCAACTCCACCGTCGGCTGGATTCGCCCCGGCGAGGAGACGCTGATCGCGCTGGAGGACGACAAGATCACCCTGCCGTCAGTGGTGTTCTTCAACTTCGAGGAGCGCCGCCCGGTATATGGTCGCCTGGCGCTGCACGAATACCTGGAGAACTACGAAGGCCGCCTGATGCGCTCGCTCAAGAGCCTGCTGGGTTCCAAGCTGATCAAGCACGACACCAGCGTGCTCGGCACTGCCATGCCCTTCACCGACCTGCTGGCACTGTTTATCGGCCAACTCAAGAGCCGCGCCGAAGCCAACGCCGGTCGTGAATTCGAAGAAGTGGTACTGGGCCGCCCGGTATTCTTCGTCGATGACGACCCGATGGCCGACCAGGAAGCGGAAAACACCCTGGTGGATGTGGCGCGCAAAATCGGCTTCAAGGACATCTCGTTCCAGTACGAACCGATTGCAGCGGCGTTCGACTATGAGTCGACCATCGAGAAAGAAGAGCTGGTGTTGATCGTCGATATCGGCGGTGGTACCTCCGACTTCTCCCTGGTGCGCCTGTCGCCGGATCGTCGTCACAACGACAATCGCCAGAGCGACATCCTCGCCACCGGCGGCGTGCACATCGGCGGTACCGACTTCGACAAACAGCTCAGCCTGCAAGGCATGATGCCGCTGTTCGGCTACGGCAGCCGCATGAAGAGCGGCGCCTACATGCCCACCAGCCACCACATGAACCTGGCCACCTGGCACACCATCAACTCGGTGTACTCGCAAAAATCCCAGCTGGCCCTGGGCAGCATGCGCTACGACATCGAAGACACCGGCGGCATCGACCGTCTGTTCAAACTGATCGAACAGCGCGCCGGGCACTGGCTTGCCATGGAAGTGGAAGAAACCAAGATCCAGCTCACCCATCAAGACAGCCGCCACGTGCCGCTGGACCGCATCGAAGCGGGCCTGAGCGTAGACCTGAGCCGCGCACTGTTCGAGTCGTCCATCGACAGCTTGCTGGAACGTGTACGCGGCAGCGTCACGCAGTTGCTCAACGACGCCTCGGTGAGCGTGGCGCAGGTGGACACGGTGTTCTTTACCGGCGGTTCCAGCGGCATCCCGGCGCTGCGCCACAGCATCTCTGCAATGCTGCCGAATGCGCGGCATGTGGAAGGCAATATCTTCGGCAGTATTGGCAGTGGTTTGGCGATTGAGGCGAGCAAGCGTTACGGTTGCTGAGTTGTAGCTGACACCGTGGCGCGCCCACTTGACGGTAACCACGATGCGAAGCGAGCCGCTTTTGATCTTGATCTGCTTTTGATCTTGATCTGCTTTTGATCTTAGGCGCCCCGTTAAACCACGCTGGCCGGAATTCGACAGGGATTTGGGGGGTAAACCGGCAGGGATGCCGGTTTAGCCGCCCCGCGCCATGGATGGCGCGTGGCGGCGGCCCCCCAAATCACTGGCGAATTACGGGCACACCGAGCCCAAGCGAGGTGCCGAGTGGTGGGGCAAGAGCGTTTTGCTTACTTTTGCGCTTCTCAAAAGTGAGACGCCGTCAGGGCGTAACCCTAAGCGGCCGTTACCTAAATAACGGATATGTACGCGGTCAAATCCAACATCCCGGTCGGCTGTCAGGCCGCCTTCGCGAGCAAGCCCGCTCCCACAGTTTGATCGCGGGGCGTCAGATAGATAGGGGCCGGCTGTGAGGCCGTCATCGCAGGCAAGCCAGCTCCCACAGATGATCGCATTTCAATGTAGGAGCGGGCTTGCCCGCGATGGCGTCAGCCCAGGCGACACAAGGCTTAAACCATCCCACCCAGCTTCAGCTCGCTCTTCAGATAGGCATAGTAAATCGGCCCCGCCACCACCCCCGGCAGGCCGAACGCTGCCTCAAACACCAGCATCGCCAACAACAACTCCCATGACTTGGCACTGATCTGCCCGCCGACGATTCGCGCGTTGAGGAAGTACTCGACCTTGTGGATCACGATCAAATACCCCAGTGCCGCCACCGCCACCCAGATCGACAGCGACAGCGCCACGATGGTGATCAGGGTGTTGGAGATCAGGTTGCCAATCACTGGCAGCAGACCGAGCAGGAAGGTCAGCACGATCAGGGTCTTGGTCAACGGCAGGTGAATGCCGCATAACGGCAGCACCACTGCCAGGAACACCGCGGTGAAGGCGGTGTTGAGCGCGGCGATCTTGATCTGGGCGAACACGATATTGCGAAACGCCTGGACCAGCAGGTGCAGGCGGTCGAACAGCGCGGCGGCCAAGGGTTTGCGCTTGGTCAGGTCGGGCACGCGCTGCAAGGCGATGATCGCACCCAGCACCATGCCGATCAGCAAGGTGACGAACATGTGGGCGGCGTCTTTGCCGACCAGTTGCAGTTCGCTCAAGTGCTTGCTTAGCCAATCGCCAATGGCCACGCGAAACTCCGCGGCGCTGGCGGGCAAATAGGCGTCGATGGACGGCGGTAATTGACCGCGCGCGCGGTCGACCACGCCCATGAATTTGTCCAGGGAAGCCCCCGGGTTTTCCGCTTCGTGGAGCAGGAAGCTGATGGCGCCAGCGAAGATCAAGGCCAACACGCTGACGATCAAGGTGCCCAGCAAGGCCACCGCCAGCCAACGCGCGCGCCGGCCTTCGATCAGGCGTTGCAGTTGAGGGGTGAGCATGTTGACCAGTTCATAGACCAACAGGCCGGCCAGCAGGCTGGGCAGCAATTTCAGCGGCAGTACCAGCAGCAACCCGCCGAAAATGATGATGTAGCTGGACAGCAACAACACATGACGCTGAGAAAACGTTGGCATACAGCCTCAAAACAAACGGCGTTGAAGGATGTTGTAGGAGCGAGCTTACTGTGGCGAGGGAGCTTGCTCCCGCTGGGCTGCGAAGCAGCCCCAAACCATTGAGCCGGTGTGCACCAGGCATACTCGTCTGTTCGGTTTGGGAGCGCTTCGCGCTCCAGCGGGAGCAAGCTCCCTCGCCACACTTGCTCGCTCCTACAAAGGGGCTGTGTGCGAGTGTCGCAGCCTTCTATGGCCCGGGGCTATTATTTCTTCAGGCAAGTGCTCATGAAGGTTTTGCGCGCATCACCGGCCAAGGCTTGGGTTTTCGCCGACGCATTGCAGTCTTTCATCTTCTGCTGCTGCGGGGTCAGGGTCTTGGCGTCGTTGGCGGCAGGTGCCGACAGGCAGGTCTTCATGAAGGCCTTACGGTCATCGCCCTTGAGCGTCTTGGTGGTGGCCTCGGCATTGCAGGTGGTCATTTTGTTCTGCTGGGCAGTGGCGGCAAAACCCTGAGCACACATCAGCAGGCCCATCATCAACAACGGAATACGCAGCATCTTCATGGAGTTTTCTCCCTGTTACCGTGCCGACGGGCACGACCTACAGCGCAGTGTAGTCAAAACCTGTTACAACTTCACCGGCCACGAATATTCGCCCGCCGGTATTGCTCCGGCGTGCAGCCGGCGTGGCGTTGGAACATGGCGATAAACGCCGAGGCGGTGCTGTAGCCCAGATCAAACGCCACGTGTTGCACACTGCGGTCGCTGTCCAGTGCCTCGATGGCCGCCAGGTAGCGCAGGCGCTGGCGCCATTCGCCAAAGCTCATGCCCAGCTCGCGCACAAACTGGCGCGCCAGGGTGCGCTCGCTCACATGCACCTGCTCGGCCCATTGCGCCAGAGGGCGGTTGTCTCCCGGCTCTGCCTGCATGCCCTCCAAGACCCCAAGCAATCCCGGGTGGCGGGCGTAGGGCAGGAAGCAGTCGTGGACCGGCGCCTGCCTGAGCTGGTCCACCAGCACCTGGGCCAGGCGGATGTCGGCGTCGGTGCGCGGTGCATTGACATCGCGCAGGGCGAAATCCTTGAGGATCGCCTTGAGAATGTCGCTGATCGCCAGCGTGCAAGGCTGCTGCGGCAACTGCTCGCACAGCTGCGGCGCCAGCCCTACGGAGTGGTAGACAATCGCCTCGGCATTGTAGGAGCTGTGCTCAGTATGCGGCGGCACCCACACCGCGTATTGCGGTGGCGACATGAAGCGATTGCCCGCCACTTCCATGCGCATCACACCGCTGGCCGAGTAATCCAGCGAGCCCCAGGTGTGCTGGTGCGGGGTGCATTCGGTGTCCGGGGCAAAATCGGAATACCGAAAGTACACCGGGCTTGGCAGGCGGGCAAAATCGGGCAGGCGCACGGTATGTCGGGACATATTGTCTGGATTCAGCGCTCAGTTGTCTGGATCGCAGTATAGGCTTCGATCCAGACAGAGGATAATCCTGCCTCGTCAACACACTGGATTTCTTTTCAATGCAATACGCGTATCCGCTGCTGGCTATCTTTATCTGGGCCGGCAACACCGTGGTCAACAAATTGGCCGTGGGCTCGATCTTCCCGGCTGAAATCGGCTTTTACCGCTGGCTGTTCGCTGCGTTGCTGTTCACGCCGTTCATGCTCAAGCCGGTGATCGCCCACTGGCCGCAGATCCGCCCCAACCTGGGCAAGATCTTTATCCTCGGCGTACTCGGCATGGCGGTGTATCAAAGCCTGGCCTACTACGCCGCAACGCTGACCAGTGCCACCAACATGGGCATCATCCTCTCGCTGATGCCACTGATGGCGTTGACCGCCGCGATTATCAGCCTCGGCCAACGCCTGACCTTTGGCGCGCTGACCGGCGCGGTGCTGTCGTTCGCAGGCGTGGTAGTGGTGGTGTCGGCCGGCAGCCTGGGCGCCTTGCTGCAACATGGGGTCAACCTGGGCGACGGCATGATGCTGGTGGCGACCCTGGCTTATGCGGTCTACAGCACCCTGCTGAAAAAATGGCAACTGCGCCTGCCGCCCTTGGTGCTGCTGTATTTGCAGGTGCTGGTCGCGGTGGTGGTGCTGCTGCCGCTGTATCTGTTCTCGGCCAAGGCCGGTTTGGGCTGGGCGAATATTCCGCTGGTGCTATATGCCTGCCTGCTGGCTTCGATGCTGGCACCGCTGGCGTGGATGCACTCGGTCAAGACCCTGGGGCCAAGCCGTACCACACTGTTTTTCAACCTGCTGCCGTTGATTACCGCGCTGATTGCAGCCGTGGTGCTGAAGGAGGAGTTGGCGCTGTATCACCTGGTGGGGGGCTTGCTGACCCTGGGTGGAGTAATTCTGTCAGAGCGTTGGACCACACCGGTCAGACGCCCTCAGGACACATCCTGTTAAATCCGATAAAACTTTTCGCCTGGCCCGGGACTCACAACCAATAGCGATCACGCCGGCAGAGCGTGGCGTACAACCGGATTAGCCCCAGGAGATTGAAATGACTGAAGCACGATTGACTGACGTTGCAACCCTGCGCAGCCGCGCCCGCCAGAACGTCGAAAACGGCGCCGTGACCGAAGGCTATGACGCCGACCGCGAAGAAATCATCCGCCTGCTCAACGAGTCGCTGGCCACCGAACTGGTCTGCGTGTTGCGCTACAAGCGTCACTACTTCATGGCCAACGGCCTCAAGGCCAGCGTGGCTGCTGATGAGTTCCTGGAACATGCGACCCAGGAAGCCGAGCACGCTGACAAACTGGCCGAGCGTATCGTGCAACTGGGCGGCGAGCCGGAGTTCAACCCCGACCTGCTGTCGAAAAACTCCCATGCGCAATACGTGGCGGGCAACACCTTGAAGGAAATGGTCTACGAAGACCTGGTGGCCGAGCGGATCGCGGTAGACAGCTACCGCGAGATCATCCAGTACATCGGTGACAAAGACCCGACTACCCGTCGCATCTTCGAAGACATCCTGGCTCAGGAAGAAGAACACGCCGACGATATGGCGGATATTCTGCAGGATCTGTAATAACTAACACCGCAACATCCCCCTGTGGGAGCGGGCTTGCTCGCGATAGCGTTGGATCAGTTGATAAATCATTGACTGATACTCCGCTATCGCGAGCAAGCCCGCTCCCACAGTTACTTCACGGTCTTGGGCGCCTTGCCTTCCTTCATCTGTTGCAGCAACGGTGCGCACTCATTGGGCTCGCCACCGCTTGGGGCAACCAAGGCGAGCAAGCCAGCAGCAGGCCCGGCGATCACGCCGAGGGCGACCATGCCCGCACCGCGTAGCGCCAACGGAATGGCTTTCACGCCAGCATTGGGCTTGATGAAAGGTCCATTGACGTAGAGCGGTGAACGCAGGGAGAACAGGCGAAAGCCCTTGGATTCCGGCGTGATGGTCAGGTCCAACTGCTCGGTGGCCATATTCGCGGTGCCGTCGATGTAGATGATCGCGTTCTCGGTATCGAACACAAACAGCCGCGTGGTCGCCAGGCCAGTCTTGATGCCGAAGTCCGCCGCTGCGCAGTTGATCTTCACTTCCTCGTCGCCGAACAGGCGGCCGACCACGTAGTTGCCCACGTTGAGCCCGGCGATTTCCATCAGGCTTCGGCTGATGGCGCCATCGTTGATGAGCATCTTCAGGTCACCGTTGGACGTGCCCAACAGTGCCGCCACCGAGTTGCCGCGCCCGGAAATATCGGCATCGCCGTTGAGTTCACCGAAGCTGGTTTTCATCGGTTCGAAAGTCGGGAACAGCTGCTTGAGCTTGAAGTTGCGCGCCGTCAGCTTGGCGCGGCCCTCCATCGGCGTAGTGCGGCCGTTCAAGCGAATCTGCGCATCAAGCTTCCCACCGGCCACGCCAAAGCGCAGGGGTTCAAGGCTCAGTTGGCCGTCGTTGAGCACCAGGTGGGTGTAGAGGTCGGTAAAGGGCAAGTCGGCACTGTGCACGATACGCTTGCCGGTGAACTCCACATCGGCATCCATCTCGCGCCAGCGTTCGGTGCGGAACTCTTCAACCGGCAGCACTTTGGTCGCCGGTTGCTTGCTTTCACCGCCACGGGCTTTTTGCTCGGCATTGGAATCTGCGCCAATCAGCGGCGCCAGGTCATCCATCAGCAGTTGGTTGGACACCAGCGCGCCGCTGAGCTTGGGCCGTGGCTGGCTGGCAACATAGGCCAGGTCGCCGTGGATGTCGCTGTTGCCAATCTTGCCGTTGAAATTCTCGTAGCGAAAGGAGGCGCCGCTGGCCTCATGCAGTTTGGCGATCAGGTGGCCGTCGGTGGAATAGGCCGGCGAATCCGGCAGGGTCACGCCGGTCAGCGGATACAGGTTGCCCAGGCTGCTGCCCGACAGTTTCAGGCGCAGGTCCAGGGCACCGAGGTTCAGCGGGTCGGTCAGGGTGCCGGCCAGGGCGATGCTGGTGTCCGCGATCTTGACTTGGGCTTGCAGCGGGAACGGCTTGGCCGCGTCCTGCAAGGCCAGCAAGCCACCGATCTTGCCAGTGCCCGCGAGTTTCTGGCCGTGGTACTGGCCTTTGACCTTGAGGCCGAACGCGTAGTCCTGGGGCGCCGAGCCTTTTTCCAGGGCTTTTTTGGCATCGGCATCGCCGACGATTTCACCGAAGGGAATCGGCTTGCCCAGCGGGTCGATGATCACATCCAACTGGGTCTTGAGGCTTTGATCGTCAAGGGTCACATGGCCTTTGTCAAAGCCGATGGCGCCAATATCCACCACCCAATTGGACGGTTCGGCGTTGGGGTCCTTGGGGTCGAACTTGAACGTCCAGTTGGCGCGGCCATCAGCCAGGCGCTGCAACTGGGCACTGGGTTCGGTGAGGTCGATGCGCGGGATCACCACACGCTGCACCAGCAAGGCCAGGGGCGAAATGCGCAGCTCAACCTTCTTGAGCGTGACCATCTGCGGTTGTTTCGACCAATCGGGGTTCCCCAGAGTCAGGTCTTCGGCAATCACATGGGGCCACGGCACCCAGCCGCGCCAGCCGCCTTCATCGGGCTCACGCTGCCACACCACGGCGAGGTTGCCGTTGATGGCGAACGGACGATGCAGTTCTTCGGAGACCTTGGCATTGAGGGGCGGCTTGATGCGGTTCCAGTCGAAGAACACCAACACCAGTACCACGATGGCAATCAACAGAACGAAGCTGGCGCAGCTCCAAGCGAGAATTTTACGAGTGCGCGTCATTGCACAGGTCTCCTGAATACGACTGGCTGGGCAACAGCCTTTTAAACAGCTTATAGGACTACGACTGGCAAAGTGCCTGGGGGTTTAACGCAACCGCGGATTTAACCGAAAAAAGCGATTTTCCTGATCAACCAGACAATTTTCCCCATCGACGACGCACCATTGTTACCCAGGTTCGTGTCGAAAATACCCACATCGGTGCAAAGCCGCGGGCTTGAGAGGCTCGATCTAGAGCCTCCGGCGAGAACAATCAATTCTGTTGATTATTACCATTGTGTTTATGAACTTTTATATCGACTTATCAAGGGTAACATTAGCCCTGTACCCACTTTATCGCCCTCCCTAGGAGCAACCATCATGAAACGCCAATTACTCGCTACCGTTCTGTTATCTGTCCTGGCTTCCAGCGCTTTTGCCCTGCCAGCTGCCGAACAGGCCACCCCGCAGAACAAAGCTCAAGCCGTGCAAACCAGCCAAACCGTGGCTCGCAGCGGTTCGCAAGAAGACGAAAACCGTGATTACGCCAAAGGCGCCGTAGCTGAAAATGGCTACAACCGCTTGCAAGAGAAAGGTCTGGTCGAAGGCGGTGCTGAACAAGCCAACAAACGCGCCTACACCGAAGGCGTTGCTGAAGGCGGTGCCGACCGTCTGCAAGAACTGCATCAAGCACAGAGCTAAGCCTGTGGTGGCCCAGAAAAAAGCCCGATCTGCCGATCGGGCTTTTGCTTTTATATAGAACGCGTCACGCCCCGCCCCTGCCAAGTTCGACGCCGGCAAAGCGCTTTTGCTAGAGTGCGTCGCTGTACTTGCCGACAAAGCTCATCCGCTCATGCTGCCCCGCGCCGAACAGAAGCAACAGACCCGCCTCGCCCTGATGGACGCAGCCCGCCATCTGATGGAGTGTGGCCGCGGGTTTGGCAGCCTGAGTTTGCGCGAAGTCGCCAAGACTGCGGGTATCGTGCCCACCGGTTTCTATCGCCATTTCGCCGACATGGACCAACTTGGGCTGGTACTGGTAAGCGAGGTCGGCCAGACCTTTCGCGCCACGATCCGCCTGGTGCGCCACAATGAATTCGTGATGGGCGGCATCATTGATGCCTCGGTGCGCATCTTTCTCGATGTGGTTTCGGCTAACCGCTCTCAGTTCCTGTTCCTGGCTCGCGAACAGTACGGCGGCTGCCTGGCCGTGCGCCAAGCCATCGCCGCCCTGCGCGAAGACATCACTCGCGACCTGGCCGCCGACCTGACACTGATGCCCAAACTTCAGCACTTGGATGCCGAAGGTTTGCACGTGATGGCCGACCTGATCGTCAAGAGTGTGTTCGCCACCCTGCCCGATATCATCGACCCACCGGCCCACGCCTTGCCGGCCCACCTTACGCCCCAGGCGAAAATCACCCAGCAACTGCGCTTTATCTTTATCGGCCTTAAACATTGGCAAGGGCTGGGCAGTACCGAGTAAGTCAATCAACCCGCCGTGTGGAACCGTTTGGCGGTGGTGTAGTGCTTGTTCCAGTAGCTATTGCTCAATGAATCGATACGGATGGTTTTGCCGGTACGCGGCGAATGGATGAATTTGCCCTGGCCGATATAAAGGCCGACATGGCTGACCTGGCCCCGCCCGTTGCCTTTGAAAAACACTGCATCCCCTGGCTTTAAAGCACTGCGTTTGATGGTTGTCGCCGATGAACGGTGCATGGCGGCAGTGGTGCGGGGTAGCTGGATATTGGCTTGGGTCTTGAACAAGTACACCAGGAAGCTACTGCAATCGAAGCCCTGCTCTGCCGATGTGCCGCCCCACTTATAGGGCGTACCCAGCAACTCATGGGCGCGGTCAATGACATCGTCGATAGAGGCCGGCTTGATGCTTTGCAGCGAAGAGCTGAAGGTGGCGCGGGGTTGGAAATTGGCCTTTGCCGATGAAATAAAGCAGGTCAGGCTGACAAGGCATACACAAAAAATTGATCGAAGCATGATGAACGTCGCGGTGGAATTAAACAGGCCGCATAGCCTAAAGAACCCGCAGGTAATCTCATGAGCTCCAAATCCTGATGACCCGTAGGAAAAATCCTAAAAAACACCTACAAAGAAAAAGATGAAAGAAACTTCATCAAACTGAGCGGCGCCATCAACGCAGAATGCCCTTCCCCGGTGCTATAAACCTCGGCACGCACCAAATTGATACACGCGCGGAAATCATCCGACGCCCTATTGAGCAGCATGCCTGCCTGACTACAGGGAATTCCTACTCGATTCCGTGATTGGCAAGCCCCTTGCTCTAGGTCTTTCATCGCTCACAGTTGGAAGCTCTCTGATGCTGGTGATACACCGTCGAATCGCCCCCCAAGCCCTCTGGGCCGCCGAGTTGCTGCTCAACTTCGAAGCCCGCAGCAAAAGCCGCCTGCGCTGTTTCAGTGCCGACGGTGAAGACGTCGGCCTGTTTTTGGAGCGGGGCCAGCCGCCCTTGCACGATGGTGAATTCCTGCAGGCAGAAGACGGACGCGTCGTACGGGTATGCGCCCGCCCTGAACAACTGCTGCACGTCACCTGCCGCAACGCCTTCGAGCTCACCCGTGCCGCGTATCATCTGGGCAACCGCCATGTGGCCCTGCAAGTCGGTGACGGCTGGCTGCGCCTGCTCGATGACTACGTGCTCAAGGCCATGCTCGAGCAACTGGGTGCCGATGCGCAGACCCTCGAGGCGCCGTTTCAACCCGAGCACGGCGCCTATGGCGGCGGCCATCATCATTCACGGCATGGTGATGAAGACTTCAACTACGCGCCCAAGCTGCATCAGTTCGGCGTGCGTCTATGAACCCAGCCTGGGCGCTGCTGCGCCTGGCCAGTCCGCAACTGCCGATTGGCGGCTACAGCTATTCCCAAGGCCTGGAAATGGCGGTGGACAACGGCCGCGTGCAGGATGCCGCGAGCGCCCGGCGCTGGATCAGTGACCAGTTGCTGCTCAACCTGGCGCGTTTCGAAGCCCCGCTGCTGCTCGCCCACTGCCGCGCAGCCGGCGAACAGGACTGGGCCCAATTGGCGCAGTGGTGCGACGAGCATCGCGCCAGCCGTGAGACCCGGGAGCTGTATCAGGAGAGTCGTCAGATGGGCTATTCCCTGCAACAACTGCTCAACGGCTTGCCGGAACTGGACGACAGCGCCCGTGATTTTCTTGCACAACGCGACGAACCGCATCTGGCCCTGGGCTGGGCCTTGGCCGCGCGCGCCTGGCACATCAACCCCGGCGATGCTCTTGCCGCCTGGCTATGGAGCTGGCTGGAAAACCAACTGGCGGTACTGATGAAAACCCTGCCATTGGGCCAGCAAGCGGCCCAGCGGTTGACCAGCGAACTGCTGCCGCTGCTGCAACAAGCACAGCAGGATGCCGAACGCATTAACCCTAACCATTTGGGCAGCGCCGCTTTTGGCCTGTCCCTGGCGTGCATGGCCCACGAGCGCCAGTACAGCCGCCTGTTCCGTTCCTGATTCTGGAGAAGCACATGAACACACACCCCCTGCGCGTCGGTATCGGCGGCCCGGTAGGCTCGGGCAAGACCGCCCTGACCCTGGCCCTGTGCCTGGCGCTGCGCGATCGCTACAACCTGGCGGTGGTCACCAACGACATCTACACCCGTGAAGACGCCGACTTCCTGGTGCGTAACCAGGCCCTGGCGCCGGAGCGCATCATCGGCGTGGAAACCGGTGGCTGCCCACACACGGCGATTCGCGAAGATGCCTCGATCAACCTGGAGGCCGTGGACCAACTCAACCGCCGCTTTCCCGGCCTGGACCTGATTCTGGTGGAGTCCGGGGGCGACAACCTGTCGGCCACCTTCAGCCCGGAACTGTCGGACCTGACCATCTATGTGATTGATGTCTCTGCGGGCGACAAACTGCCGCGCAAGGGCGGGCCCGGTATTTGCAAATCCGACCTGCTGGTGATCAACAAGATTGACCTGGCCCCGCTGGTGGGTGCCTCGCTGGAACTGATGAACAGCGACACCCAGCGCATGCGCAACGGCAAACCCTTTGTGTTCAGCAACCAGAAGACCGGGGTCGGCCTGGACGACATCGTCGCCTTCATCGAGCGCCAGGGCCTGCTGACCGCCGCCTGATCAACCCATAAGGAACCTGTCCATGAGACTCAACAGACTTTTCGCCGCCGCCGCGCTGCTGCTCGCCCCTGCCTTGGCCTTCGCCCATCCGGGCCATGGCGACAATGGCCTGGTGGCCGGTATCAGCCACCCCTTGGGCGGCCTCGATCACTTGCTGGCCATGCTTGCGGTGGGCCTCTGGGCGGCCCAGCAAAAAGGCGCCGCGCGCTGGGCGCTGCCGTGCACCTTTGTCGGCACCATGCTGATCGGCGGGGTGTTGGGTTTCGAAGGGCTGCAATTGCCGGCGCTGGAAAGCGGGATTGCTGCATCGGTGCTGGCCTTGGGCCTGGCGGTAGCGTTGGCGGTCCGGCCGCCGCTGTTCGTGGCCGTGGGCGCCACGGCGTTGTTTGCGCTGTTTCACGGCGTGGCCCATGGCCTGGAACTGCCGGATATGACCAGCCCTTGGGCGTATGCGGCTGGGTTCGTGGGGGCAACAGCCGTGTTGCACGCTGCGGGTTATGCAGTGGTGCGCTTTTTGCCGGCAGCTGCGGCACCCTTGGTGCGAGTGGCCGGGGCTGCTTCGGCGGCGACTGGGATGTGGTTGCTGGCGGGCTGAGGAAAAGATCGTTCCCACGCAGAGCGTGGGAACGATCAGCCTGCTACCATGCGCGCCTACACCCCTGCCGTGACGACGCCAGCCAATGCCCATCGCTTCCCCCTCTTCCCTGACGCCTGTGCTCACGCACTTCCATGACCTGATCGTGCCCCTCTGGCAAGGCCCGGGCTGGAATGCCGACCTGGCACTGCCCTTTGAGGCACTGGATGCCGATCACCAGCCACTGCCCCCACAGCGCTATCGCGCCATGGCTTGCGCCCGGCAGTTGTACCTGTTCGCCAGCCTGATTGGCGAACCCGGCGCGGCTTTCGCCGAAGAACGTGCGGCTGCGCTGTTTCGCTCCCTGCAACGGCACTTTCATGATGCCGAACACGGTGGCTGGTTCTACAGCATCGACCCCGCCGGCCAGCCGCTGGACGAGCGCAAAGACCTCTACACCCACGCCTTCATTATCTTTGCCTGCGCCCATTACTGGGCCAAGGTGCGTGAGCCGTTGGTCGAGTCGGTGCTCAACGCTGCCCTGGAAGTCGTCGCCCAACGCTTTGCCACCGGTGACGGCTTGTACGAGGCCGTACTGGAGCGCAACTGGGCCTCGCTCGACTCCGGCCCGTTGCAAAACCCGTTGATGCACCTGGCTGAAGGATTCCTCGCCACCCTCGCGGTGCGTGAGGACGCCCAGGTACAAGCGGCACTGCTGGCACTGGCGACGGCCATGCAGCAACGCTTCATCGACCGCGAGCACGGCGTGATGATGGAGAAACCTTTGGGCGCTGTGGATAACTGGTTTGAGCCGGGGCACCAGTTCGAATGGTTCTTTTTGCTGGAATCTTCAGCTGTGCTGCGCGGCACTGCACTGCATGAGTCGCTGACACGGGCATTTGCCTATGCCGAGCAAAAGGGTGTGGATAAGTTAAGCGGTGCGGTCAGCGGCATGCTGGCGCTGGATGGCACGGTGCGCGACGGTACCCAACGGATCTGGGCTCAGGCGGAGTACCTGCGGGCACTGACTTTGCGGCCAGGCAGCGAGGCGATGCTGCAGCGTCAGTTGCAGGCGCTGCAACAGCGCTTTTTGCATGCCAAGGGTTGGCATGAATGCCTGGATGCCGAGGGTAAGGTGAGCCGGCGGGATATGCCTTCGACTACGCCCTATCATTTGGCGACTTGCTATCAGGGTTTGGTCCAGCATCTGGGCTGACCTGCAGGGCTCCATCGCAGGCAAGCCAGCTCCCACAGTTGATTGTGTTCGCACATTTAAATGTGGGAGCTGGCTTGCCTGCGATAGCCTCACCTCGCTCTAACAGACTTTAGGCAATCCACTTGCGGTCGCCCGTAAAACTGATCGTCAACCACCGCGCCGCATCCGCCGCCCCCAGCCCTGTGGATATCTCTTCACGCAGCCCATCGAGGGTGGCGACTTTATCCACCGGGTAATCCGCTGGCAGCACCACATGAATCTCGATAAACCGCGCCCGCCCGTGCTTCTGCACATAGGACACGTAGTCGTCGAAACCATGCTTGGCCTGCGCCGCGTCCATCACCTCGCGGACCTTGTCGTCCAAGTGATCCGGCGCGATCCCCAACACTTCGCGCAGCGCCGGGCGCAGGATCTTGAACGCCGGCGCCAGCATGCTCAGGGCCAGCAGGATCAGGATCAACGGGTCCACGTAGACCGCCCACTCGCCATAGCCCTGGGACTTGAGCAACAGCGCCGCCAGGAAGCTGATCAGCAAGCCCACCGACAGCATCGCGTCCACCAGCCAGCTGATGTTGTCGAACTGGATCAATGACGATTTGAGTGTGCGATTGCGGTAGCGCACATAGAAGAAGTACGCGAACTCCACGACGGTAAATACCGCCGCATAAATGATCACCAGCCCCAACTCGATTTCGCGCCCGCCATTGATAATGCCGAACACGCCATTGAGGAACGCATAAATGGCGATCAACAGCAGGAAACTGCCTTCTATCAGCAGCACCATCGGCTCCAGGTGCCAATAGCCGAACTGGAAACGCTCGTTGCTTTTCTTGGCGATCAGCTTGGCCGTGATCAGCATCAGCACCTTGATGGCGGTGGCGATCAGCGAGAAAAAGCCGTCGAACAGAATGGATTGGGCGCCGGATATCACACCCGTGACAATCCCTGCGATCGCGACTGCGAACATCAGGATAGTCGATTGTTTGAGCAGTGCCTGCTCACCTCGGTTACTCACATTGCCTCCTGTCAAAACCTTTAAACCGCTGGGTGCGGTGGGGTTTTCAGGCGGGCAGTGTACCTTATGCCGCATTTTGACCGATTTGCCGCCACTGATCGTTCCCACGCTCCGCGTGGGAATGCATCGCGTGACGCTCTGCGTCACCAGCAGAAAGCGGGGCGCAGAGCGCCCCCGGCGGCATTACCACGCGGAGCGTGGGAACGATCAGCGTGTGTCGCGCAGGCGCTTAGCCCTTGGCCCCACGCTCAATCGCAAACCCCGCCCAAGTCTGGCTCACCGGCATCAACTCCAGGCGGTTGATGTTCACGTGCGCCGGAGTGTTCATCACCCAGAAAATCGTATCGGCAATGTCCTGCGGCTGGATCGGCTCCGCACCTGCGTAGGTGGCGTCATAACGCGCCTGGTCACCGCCGAAGCGCACCAGGGAGAACTCGCTTTCACACAAGCCCGGCTCGATATTGGTCACGCGCACGCCGGTGCCTTGCAAGTCGCAGCGCAGGTTCAGCGAAAACTGCTTCACGAACGCCTTGGAACCGCCGTATACGTGGCTGCCCGGGTACGGGTAGTTACCGGCGATGGAACCCAGGTTGATGATCCCGGCACCGCGGCCATGGGCAATCAGGCGCGGCAACAGCAGGTTAGTGGTGGTCAGCAGGCCCTTGATGTTGGTATCGACCATGGTTTCCCAATCGTCGAGGTCGCACTTGGGCGCAGGGTCGGTGCCCACGGCCAGGCCGGCGTTGTTGATCAGGCCGCGCAGCGTGGCGAACGACGCCGGCAGGTTGGCGATGGCCTCCTCCATGCCTTTGCGGTCGCGCACATCCACCACCAGGCCATGCACTTCGGTCTGCTTGGAAAGCTCTTCGACCAAGGCGTTCAAGCGCTCGGCACGACGACCAGTGAGCACCAGTTTCCAACCGGCCTCGGCAAAGCGACGGGCACAGGCTTCGCCGAAACCTGAAGTAGCGCCAGTGATAAACAGCGTGTCGGACATGGTGTTCTCCTTGCGGGCATCGGGGAAAAAAACAGCCAGCAGAATGCCCTTACGCCGCGTTTGCGGCAACCGCTGTGCACACACACGCATGCCTGGCTGATCATTTTTTAACCAATCCTCGCAAAGCCGTATAAACCTTAGCTTGCAGCCATATACACGCAGGTTATCCACAACTGCGCCCACAGTCTTTGGGGGCAAGTGCAAACGGCTCAAAGCCGCTGTGTACAAGGGTTGCAGGCGGTTTTATAAAGTTTTTTGCTTGACCTGGGCGAGCGCCTATGTAGCCGCTGACAAATGCAGAAAAACACAACGATGGCTCCAGGCCAGTCATTCCGGCCCCTGCGCAAGTCTTTCCAGAGTTTAGTCACAGACTTATCCACAGGCTGGAAGGACTTATTTCGTTCATATACCTGTGTCTTTAAACAGGTTGACAAACCCTTGAGACGGTCGCGAAAAATACCCTGATCGAAAAACAACCAACACGCTACAAGCCACGTGGTTAAAGGCTTTCAGCCAGCTACTCCCACGTTACCCACAGCCGGTTCCACAGTGGATGGGGACAAGTCAAAACTGTGACAAAACAGGGATTTGCGGCGGCTATATGTCGCGCTTTTGAGGTGGGCTGGATTTGTTTTCCACAATTTGGTGGAGGGCTTGTTGACACCGCAAAAACAAATGTGGGAACCGGCTTTGGGTGGGCGCTGGCTTGCCTGCGATGCGGCCACCTCGGTATGTCAGCTAAACCGAGGTGATGCTATCGCGGGCAAGCCCGGCTCCCACATAAGGCCCGGTTCCCACAGGGTTGATGCGCCTGGATCTTGGGTCAGTGACCGCCCAGGTAGGCGTTGCGCACTTCCTCGTTCACCAGCAACTCCTTGCCGGTGCCTGTCAGGCGAATCTCACCATTGACCATCACATACGCCCGGTCCGACAGGCGCAGCGCATGGTTGGCGTTCTGTTCCACCAGGAAAATGGTCATCCCGGTGGACGCCAGCTCGCGCAGGGTGGAAAAGATCTGCTTCACCACAATCGGCGCCAACCCCAGGCTTGGCTCATCGAGCAGCAACAGCTTGGGCCGGCTCATCAGCGCACGGGCGATGGCGAGCATTTGTTGCTCACCACCGGACATGGTCATCGCCCGCTGGTTGCGTCGCTCCTTGAGCCTGGGGAACAGCTCGAACATGCGTTGCATGTCCTCGCTGGCGAACTTGTCGCCAATGGGGATGGTGCCCATCAGCAGGTTTTCCTCGACGGTCATGTCGGGGAACACCCGCCGCCCTTCCGGCGACTGCGCAATGCCGTTGGAAGCGATGTAGTGGGACGACTTGTGAGTAATGTCGACGCCGTTGTAGAGGATCTGCCCCGACTCGGCCCGAGGCTGACCGAAGATCGACATCAGCAACGTGGACTTACCCGCGCCATTGGAGCCGATCAGGCTGACGGTTTCGCCTTCGTTGATGTGCAGCGAGACTTTTTTCAGGGCCTGGATCGGGCCGTAGAACACGTCCAGGTCCTTCATTTCGAGGATAGGTGCGCTCATACCAGCTCCTCTTCGTCCGCGCCCAGGTAGGCGGCGATCACTTTCGGGTCGTTGCGGATCGCATCCGGGCCGCCTTCGGCGATCACGTTGCCGTGGTCCAGCACCACAATGTGGTCGGAAATACTCATCACCATGCCCATGTCGTGTTCGATCAGCACCACCGTAAGGTCGTGTTCGTCGCGCAGCAGGCGAATCATCGCGCTGAGGGCTTCGGTTTCCTGCGGGTTGAGGCCCGCTGCCGGTTCGTCCAGGCAGATGATCTGCGGCCGCGTGCACATGGCGCGGGCGATCTCCAGGCGGCGCTGCTGGCCGTAGGAGAGCTCGCCGGCCAGACGGTTGGCGCAGTCCACCAGGTCGACCACTTCCAGCCAGTAGAACGCGCAGTCCAGCGCATCGCTTTCGGCCTTGCGGTAGCCCTTGGTGTTGAGGATGCCGGCAAGCATGTTGCGGTTGACCCACATGTGCTGGGCCACCAGCAGGTTTTCCAGCACCGACATTTCCTTGAACAGGCGAATGTTCTGGAAGGTGCGCGCCAGGCCGGCACGGTTCACCAGGTGGGTGCCGCCGAACATCTTGTAGTAAACGCGGCTGAGGAAGCTTTTGGGCGACACGAAGTCGGTGGCCTCAAAGCGCTCGCCGAGCAGTTGGATCACGTTGGTTTGCTTGCCGCGCACGTTGAGCTCGATCTTGCCGCCACTGGCTTTGTAGAAGCCGGTGAGGCAGTTGAACACCGTGGTCTTGCCGGCGCCGTTGGGGCCGATCAGGGCGAAGATCGAGTTGCGTTCAACCTTGAGGCTTACATCGCTCAAGGCTTTGATACCACCGAAGTGCATCATCAGGTGTTCGACAGACAGCACGACTTCCTTGCTCATGGCGCTACCCCTTTGCGTGGCGTCACACCGGTACGGCTAATCCGAATCAAGCCACGCGGTCGCCAGATCATCATCACCACCATCAACACCCCAAACAGCAGCACGCGGTACTCGGAAAAACTACGCAGCAGTTCCGGCGCCACGGTCAACACGAACGCTGCGATCACCACGCCAACCGTCGAGCCCATGCCGCCCAACACCACAATGGCGAGGATCAACGCCGACTCGAAGAAGGTAAACGACGACGGGTTGACGAAGCCCTGGTAGCTGGCAAAGAACACCCCGGCCAAACCGGCGGTGGACGCGCCGATGGTGAAGGCTGAGAGTTTGACCAGCACATGGTTCAGGCCCATGGAACGGCAGGCGATTTCATCTTCGCGCAGGGCTTCCCAGGCGCGGCCGACCGGCATGCGCGTCAGGCGATGCTTGATGTACAGCACGGCCAGCACCACCAGAAACAGCACGATGTAGATGAACATGAACTTGATGTTGGGGTTGTAATCGATGCCGAAAAACTCGTGAAACGGAATGCCGCCATCCTTCGCACGCTTGCCGAACTCCAGGCCCAGAAAGGTCGGTGACGGCACGGGCATACCGTTGGGGCCACCGGTGAACGACAGCCAGTTGTTGAGCACCAGGCGAATGATTTCACCAAAACCCAGGGTCACGATGGCCAGGTAGTCACCGTGCATTCGCAGCACCGGGAAGCCGAGTATGCAACCCGCCAACGCCGCCGCGATGGCCGCCAGTGGCAGCACCGTCCAGAAGCCCAGGCCCAGGTATTGATAACCCAGCGCCAGGCCGTAGGCACCGATGGCGTAGAAGGCCACGTAACCCAGGTCGAGCAGGCCCGCCAGGCCCACCACGATGTTCAGGCCCAGGCCGAGCAACACGTAGATAAGCCCGAGGATCACCACGGTGAGCAGGTATTTGTTGGCGAAGATCGGAAACACGATGGCGATCACGATCAGCGCCGGGATGATCCAGCGCAGCCGCGACTTGTAATCCGGTGGCAGCACGTGCACGCCGGAGCCGCTGCTCTCGAACCCCTGCAGGATCTTCACGCCCTTGGGGGTTTGCAGGAACAGGCTGAGGGCAAAGCGCCCGGCCATCACGATGGCGACCAGCACGGCAACCCGCGCAGGTTCCAGGTTGAAGCTGTAGCCGTCGAGCACCACGCCGACAATCGGGCCGAACACGATCAGCGAAATCAGCCCCGCGAGTACCGTATCGACCACACTTTTCTTGATATCAATGGATTTGGCAGCAGACATGTTTACACCTTCGCCACGAGTGGGCGACCAAGCAGGCCCTGGGGACGGAAAATCAGAATCACCACCAGCAGGGAGAAACTGAACACGTCTTTGTAGTCAGAGTTGATCAACCCCGAGAACAGCGACTCGGAGATACCGAGGATGATCCCGCCCAGCATCGCCCCAGGCAGGGAGCCGATGCCGCCGAGTACCGCCGCGGTAAACGCCTTGATGCCGATGATGAAGCCGGCATAGAAGTCGAAGGTGCCGTAATTGAGGGTGATGAGCACGCCGGCCAGGGCGGCCATGGCGGCACCGATGACAAACACGTAGGAGATCACGCGGTCGGTGTTGATGCCCAGGATCGAGGCCATCTTGCGGTCTTGCTGGGTAGCGCGGCACATGCGGCCGAGCTTGGTGTATTTGATGATGTAGGTGAGCAAGGCCATGCCGGCAAAAGCGGCGACCAGGATGAACACTTTGGTGTAGGTCAGTTGCACGAACCCGGTGCCGATATCGACGCGCCAGGCGCCGGCCAGCAGGGTGGGAATGCCTTGTTGCTTGGCGCCCTGGGCGATCTGCGCGTAGTTCTGCAGGATCAGGGAGATACCGATGGCGCTGATCAGCGGTGCCAGGCGGGTGGAGTTACGCAGGGGTTTGTAGGCGACACGCTCAATCACCCAACCGTACACGCCGGTGACGACCACTGTGAAGATCAAGGTACCGAGAATGAGCAGCGGGAAGGATTCGATGCCGAAGTAAGCCAGCAGTGCCAGACTGATCGCCGCGAGGTAAGCGGAAATCATATAAACCTCGCCGTGGGCGAAGTTGATCATGCCAATGATGCCATAGACCATTGTGTAGCCGATGGCGATCAGGCCATAGACCGACCCAAGGGTCAGGCCGTTGACCAGTTGCTGCAGGAAAATACCATCCATAACGCAATCTCACGCGGTGAGCACCTGCACACCGAGGGGTGTGCGGCGCTTCTGGAGGAAAAGACAGGTTTGTTGCAATGGAGCAGGCAACCACGCCCTCTGTGGGAGCTGGCTTATGTGGCGAGGGAGCTTGCTCCCGCTGGGCTGCGAAGCAGCCCCAAACTGGGCAATCGAGATACATCAGATGTATTTCGGTAAGCGGTTGGGAGTGCTACGCACTCCAGCGGGAGCAAGCTCCCTCGCCACAGCAAGCCCCCCTAACCTTAGGCCCGTGGTGCTTGTACTTACTTCTGCTTTTCCAACTGATGGTATTTGCCGTCTTTGTCCCACTGGTAAACCACGTAGTCAGAGACTTTCAGGTCGCCCTTGGTATCCCAGGCTTTTTCGCCCATGACGGTTTTAACCGGGTTGGCCTTGAGCCACTTGGCAGCGTCTTCGCCCTTGTTGGACTTGGCACCGTTGAAGCCGGCGGCCAGGGCCTGGATCGAAGCGTAGGCGTACAGGGTGTAGCCTTCAGGCTCGGTGCCGTTCTTGCGGAACTCTTCCACCACGGTCTTGCTGTCTGGCAGCAGGCGCGGGTCGGCGCCGAAGGTCATGTACACGCCATCGACGTACTGCGCACCACCTGCGGTGGACACCAGCTCGTCGGTGACCACGCCGTCATCGGACATGAACTTGACGTCTTTCAAGCCCGCTTCGCGGATCTGGCGCACCAGTGGGCCGGCTTCCGGATGCAGGCCGCCGAAGTACACGACGTCGGCGCCCAGGGAGCGGATCTTGGTGACCAGGGCGCTGAAGTCTTTCTCACCTCGGGTCAGGCCCTCTTCCAGCACCGGCTTGACGCCGCGCTTGGTCAACTGGGCGGCGGTGGCGTCGGCCAGGCCTTTGCCGTAGGTGTCCTTGTCGTTGATCACCGCGACTTTCTTGCCCTTGAGCACATCGACGATGTAGTCGCCGGCGACGATGCCTTGCTGGTCGTCACGCCCGCACATGCGGAACATGGCGCCCAGGCCGCGTTCGGTCACTTGTGGGTTGGTGGAGCCTGGGGTGATGGCGATGATGCCTGCTTCGTCGTAAACCTCAGACGCCGGGATGGTATTGGATGAGCAGAAGTGCCCGACCACACCGATCACTTTGTCCTGGTCGGCCAGGCGGTTGGCCACGGCCACGGCCTGCTTGGGCTCGCAGGCGTCATCGCCCGCCACCAGCTTGATCTGCTCACCGTTGATGCCGCCGGCCTTGTTGATAACGTCGGCTGCCGCCTGGGCACCCTTCATGTACTGCTCACCGAAAGCGGCGTTGGCACCCGTCATCGGGCCCGCCACACCAATTTTCACATCAGCTTGAACAAACGTAGAAACACCCAGCGCCGCAGCAACGGCGAGGGCCAGAAAACCTTTCTTGTAAAACGTCTGGGACATGAGTGGTGCTCCGATATTTTTGATTTGGCACGACAACTTGCATTCAAACCTTTCACCGAAAGCTCAGAGCAAGCCGCGTGCCATTACTTTTTTATTCTTCAAAAAGACACGGTGTCATTGTTATTACAGGCGTTTCGACGCCTTTTGCCAGGACGTGCAACCGTCTAGCGTCTATAGGTGCAACCAACACTTCAAAAAAGTACAACCCTGGCAGGTCGCACCTGCAACCACAGGCATAAACGACAGTTCCTGCAGCTGTAACAATGTGCGTAACGGAACTGCACATTTACAGTGCGTGATTGCTACGACTTGCACCAATACAGATGGGTAGCCTGCTAAGAAAACGCAGGCTTTTGAAGGGTATTTCGCTGATCAGATCACGATCCTCAGGCATTGCCCGGCGTGATAGAGCGAGAAGCCGGCTTCATACAGGCAGCTGCGCAAGCCCACCGCGGCCAAGGGTTGCATGGGCGTAAAAGGGATCGGCAAGGCTTGGGTGTCCTGGTGACACAGGTAGTCGGCAAACGCCTTGCCCACCACGCTGCCGGTGGTCACCCCGCGTCCGTTATAACCGGTAACCGCCACCAGGCCGGGGGCCGGTTCGAACAGGCGCATCAAGTGGTCGGGAGTGAATGCGATGCAGCCGGTCCAGGTGTATTCCCACTGCACCGGTTTGAGGTACGGGAAGTAGTGTTGCTGCACCCGATCGGCCCACGCCTTGAGGAACCACGCCGGTTTCTGGTTGCCGTTACCCAGGCTGCCCAGCAACAGGCGGCCATCGGCATCGCGGCGAATGCTGCTCAGGACCTGGCGCGTGTCCCACGAACCCTGGCCGCCGGGGAGGATCTGCTTGGCCGCGTCATCGGTCAGCGGCGCCGAGGCCACCTGATAGTAATAGCCGGGGAAGAAGTTACGCCGCAGTTCGGTCCATTCGCCTTCGGTGTAGGCGTTGGAGGCGATCACCACCTGCGCGGCCTGCACCGCGCCCTCAGCGGTCTGCACCGACCAATCGGCGCCTTGGCGTTCAAGCTGGGTGACCGGGGAATGATCGAACAACTGCCCGCCCAACGCTGCGGCGGCATTCGCCAACCCAGTGGTGTAGGCCATGGGGTTCAAGGTGCCGGCGCGCCGATCCAGCAACGCGGCGGCGATTTTCCGGGTACCGGTGGCTTGCTCGCAGGCCTGGCCGGTGAGTAACTCAACCGGTGCGCCCCGGCGTTTCCATTGCTCCTCACGGCTGCGCAAATCCGCCTCGCCACGGGCGTTGTGCGCCATGTGCAAGGTGCCTTCACGGCGCAATTGGCAGTCGATGTTGTACTTGTCGATCAGGCTGAACACCAGGGACGGCGCCGCACCCAACATGCGGTTGAGCTGGCTGCCCACCGCCGTGCCGAAACCGGCCTCGATCTCGTCCGGTGGAATCCACAGGCCGGCGTTGACCAGCCCGACGTTGCGCCCCGAACCACCGTGGCCGGTGCGATGGGCCTCGAGTACGGCGACGCTTTTACCCTGTTCCAGCAAATGAATGGCCGCCGACAAACCGGTGATGCCAGCGCCGATCACGCACACATCCACCTTGACCGCGCCCTTGAGCGCGGCTCGGTCGGGGCGGCCTGGAGTGAGGTGTTCCCATAAACATGTTTCGCGCAGTGCCATTGCCAGACTCCGGGATGAATTCACCACCGCTCGTTCCCGCGCTCTGCGTGGGAATGTAGCCTTGGACGCTCCGCGTCCGCATTGTCGTGACGCAGAGCGTCACAGGATGCGTTCCCACGCAGAGCGTGGGAACGATCAGTATCACCTGTGGGGGCTGGCTTGCCTGCTCCCACATTGATCTCACTCCGACCTGAGGCTCAGTCGAACGTGATGCCTTGTGCCAGAGGCAGCTCCAGCGAGTAGTTCACGGTATTGGTCTGCCTGCGCATATACCCGCGCCACGCATCCGAGCCCGATTCACGCCCGCCGCCGGTTTCTTTTTCACCCCCGAACGCGCCACCGATCTCTGCGCCGCTCGGGCCGATGTTGACGTTGGCAATGCCACAGTCGCTGCCCACCGCCGACATGAACTGCTCGGCTTCACGCACGTCAGTGGTGAAGATGCAGGATGACAAGCCTTGTGGCACGGCGTTGTTCAGGCGCAGGGCTTCGGCGAAGTCGGTGTAGCCGACCACGTAAAGAATCGGCGCGAAGGTTTCGCTGCACACTACGTCGCTTTGCTCGGGCATTTCCACGATGGCCGGCGATACGTAGTAGGCGTTGGGGAATTTGTCTTGCAGTTGGCGCTTGCCGCCGAACACCTTGCCGCCTTCGCTCAAGGCTTGCTCAAGGGCGTCCTGCATGTTGTCGAAACTGTGCTTGTCGATCAGCGGGCCGATCAGGTTGCCTTCCAGTGGGTGGCCGATGCGCACTTTGGAATAGGCGGCCTTGAGGCGGGTGACGATTTCTTCCTTGACCGACTCATGGGCGATCAGCCGGCGCAGGGTGGTGCAGCGTTGGCCGGCTGTGCCCACTGCGCTGAACAGGATAGCGCGCACGGCCATGTCCAGGTCGGCGCTTGGGCCGAGGATCATCGCGTTGTTGCCGCCCAGCTCAAGGATGCTGCGGGCGAAACGCGCGGCGACTTTGGGTGCCACTTCACGGCCCATACGCGTGCTGCCGGTGGCGCTGATCAGGGCAACGCGCGGGTCATCCACCAGCGCAGCGCCGGCGTCGCGGCCGCCGATGATCACTTGGCTGAGGTACTCGGGGGCACCGTCGAATTTTTTCAGTACGCGCTCGAACAAGGCCTGGCAGGCCAGTGCAGTGAGCGGGGTCTTTTCCGACGGTTTCCAGATCACCGCGTTGCCGCACACCAAGGCCAGCGCGGTGTTCCACGCCCACACGGCCACGGGGAAGTTGAAGGCGCTGATCACGCCGACCACGCCCAGCGGGTGCCAGGTTTCACGCATATGGTGGCCGGGGCGCTCGGAGGCGATGGTCAAGCCGTACAACTGGCGCGACAGGCCGACGGCGAAGTCGCAGATGTCGATCATTTCCTGCACTTCACCCAAACCTTCCTGGGTGATCTTGCCGGCCTCCCAGGAAACGAGTTCGCCCAGGTCGGCCTTGTACTCGCGCAATACGTCGCCGAACTGGCGCACCAGCTCGCCACGTCGCGGCGCCGGCACTTTGCGCCAGGCTTCGAATGCATGCTCGGCGCGACTGACCTGTTGCTCCACCTCGGCGGCACCTTCCCAATGGACACTGCCGATACGGCTGCCATCAATCGGTGAATGCACAGGTTGTTTCCCAGCCTGGTACAGCGCCGGGTTTACCCCGAGACGATCAAGCAATGCGGCAACCATGGGTCACTCCTTCAAATCTGCGTAGAAAAATCGCGCCGCTGCTTGCACGGCGATCCTGAGCCTATTTGTAGCTGGCCCAAGACTTGCCAACAAACGACGATTAGGCGAGATATCATTCCCTTTATTCATGCAAAGAATAAAAAGAGGCATGCCGTGCTGAACAAAAGATATTTGCCCTCGATCACCGCCCTGCAGTGTTTCGAAGCGGCCACCCGCCACCTGAGCTTCACCCGCGCCGCCGAGGAACTGAACCTCACCCAAAGCGCGGTGAGCAAACAAGTAGCGCAGTTGGAAGAGCTGTTACAACACTTGCTGTTTCGCCGCGTGCGCCGCCGCTTGCAGATGACCCCGGCGGGCGACCTGTACCTGGTGGAAGTGCGCAAGATCCTCACCCAAGTGGAAATGTCCACCCACTACCTGCGCTCCTACGGCGGTGAAACCGAAGTGCTGCGCGTGTCCACGCCCTACACTTTTGGCGCACGCTGGCTGGTACCGCGCCTCAAGGGTTGGCGTTTGCGCCACCCGCAGATCCACCTGGACCTGTGCAACGAACAGGACCCGGACGAGTTACTGCAAGGCAAGGCCGACATGGCGTTCTATTTCGGCCAGGGCGCACGCCCCGGCACCGAGAGCCTGAAATTGTTCAGTGAAGAGCTGGTACCGGTGTGTTCGCCCGACAGCCTGCCCGCCCAGCCCTTCACCGACCCCACACAACTGAGCGAGCTGGTGCTGCTGCAAAACGCGTCACGGCCCCAAGGCTGGCATGACTGGTTCGCCAGCCAGGGTTTCCATACCGAGCACAGCTACCATGGGCCGCGGTTCGACACGTTTTATATGTGTATTCGTGCGGCGCAGGTGGGATGCGGCGTGGCGCTGTTGCCGCGTTTTCTGGTGGAGGAGGAATTGGCCGAGGGCAAGTTGGTGATCCCCTGGCAACATGCGATGCCAAGCCAGGATGCTTACTACCTGGCGTATCCTGAGCATTCGGCGGAGGTGCCCAAGGTACGCGAGTTTGTGAAGTGGATGATGGAGCAGGTGCTTTAGCGCCTGGAGAATCGCCATCGCAGGCAAGCCAGCTCCCACCGTTTGGAATGCACTCCAAATGTGGGAGCTGGCTTGCCTGCGATGGCGCCAGTGGCCTTACTGAAAAAATCACTGGCAAAACCCCACAAGTCTATGCGCCACTAACCCCCTTCCTCAATTGTGCGTAAAGGCCGGCCTCCATCGCCGACCCGTCTGGAGATTCCCGTTATGAGCGAGAGTGTGTTTGCCGATCGCATCGTGCAGAACCTGCTCGACACCGACTTCTACAAGCTGACCATGATGCAGGCGGTGCTGCACAACTACCCGAACGTGGAAGTTGAATGGGAGTTTCGTTGCCGTAACAGTGAAGACCTGCGCCCTTACCTGGCGGAGATTCGTTACCAGATCGAGCGCCTCGCCGAGCTGAGCCTGAGCCCCGATCAATTGGGTTTCCTGGAACGCATCAGTTTTATGAAACCGGATTTTCTGCGCTTCCTCGGGCTGTTTCGCTTCAACCTGCGGTATGTGCAAACCGGCATCGAGAACGGCGAGTTGTTTATCCGCCTGCGCGGACCGTGGCTGCATGTGATCCTGTTTGAAGTGCCAATGCTGGCCATCGTCAGCGAGGTGCGTAACCGCTACCGCTACCAGACCGTGATCCTTGAACAGGCCCGCGAGCAGCTGTATCGCAAGTTCGACTGGTTGACCGCCAACGCCAGCAGCGATGAGCTGTCGGAGCTGCAAGTGGCAGACTTCGGCACGCGCCGGCGTTTTTCCTACCGGGTACAGGAGGAAGTGGTCAGCGTGCTCAAGCACGATTTCCCTGGGCGCTTTGTCGGCACCAGCAACGTGCACCTGGCGCGCGAATTCGATATGAAGCCGCTGGGCACCATGGCCCACGAGTGGATCATGGCCCACCAGCAACTCGGCCCGCGCCTGATCGACAGCCAGATCGCCGCCCTTGATTGCTGGGTGCGCGAGTACCGGGGCCTGTTGGGTATCGCCCTCACCGATTGCATCACTACCGACGCGTTCCTCGGCGACTTCGACTTGTACTTCGCCAAGCTGTTCGACGGCCTGCGCCATGACTCCGGTGATCCGATCCAGTGGGCAGAAAAAGCCATCGCTCACTACCACAAGCTGGGCATCGAACCGATGAGCAAGACCCTGGTGTTCTCCGACAGTCTGACATTGCCCAAAGCCTTGGAAATATTCCGGGCGTTGCGCGGTCGCATTAATGTGAGCTTTGGCATCGGCACCAACCTGACCTGTGATATTCCAGGGGTGGAACCGATGAGCATCGTGCTTAAAATGACCGCCTGCAATGGCCAGCCCGTCGCGAAGATCTCCGATGAAGCGGGCAAGACCCATTGCACCGACCCGAATTTTGTCGCCTATTTGCGTCACGTTTTCAAAGTACCTGCCCTATCCAGCAAGGAGTGAATCATGCAAGCCGTACAGCGTGAGATTGCACAACAGCTCAAGGTGCAAGCCCCGTTCAAGGACCAGGCCGCACTCGAAGCCGAGGTTGCCCGGCGCGTGGCCTTTATCCAGGACTGCCTGCGCAATTCCGGGCTCAAGACCCTGGTGCTCGGCATCAGTGGTGGTGTCGACTCCCTGACCGCAGGCCTCTTGGCCCAACGTGCGGTGCAGGAACTGCGCGCCAGCACCGGCGATGAGGCGTACCGCTTTATCGCCGTGCGCCTGCCCTACGAAACCCAGTTCGACGAGCACGACGCCCAGGCCTCTGTGGACTTTATCGAGCCGGATGAACGTCACACCGTGAACATCGGCCCGGCGGTTAAAGCCCTGGCCAATGAAGTGGCCGCCTTTGAAGGCAAGGCCGCGGCGTCCCGTGACTTCGTGCTGGGCAACACCAAGGCGCGCATGCGTATGGTGGCGCAGTACACCATCGCTGGCGCGGCCGGTGGGCTGGTGATCGGCACCGACCATGCGGCGGAGGCGGTGATGGGCTTCTACACCAAGTTCGGTGATGGCGCGTGCGATCTGGCACCGTTGAGCGGGCTGGTGAAACATCAGGTGCGGGCCATTGCCCGCCACTTTGGTGCGCCGGAATCGCTGGTGGAGAAGGTGCCGACCGCCGACCTCGAAGACCTGTCGCCGGGCAAGCCGGACGAGGCGTCACATGGCGTGACCTATGCCGAGATCGATGCGTTCCTGCAGGGGGAGCCGGTGCGTGAGGAGGCGTTCAGGATTATCTGCGAGACCTATCGCAAGACCGAGCACAAGCGGGTGATGCCGTTTGCGCCTTGAGGTGAACCCGATCGTTTTGCATTGATTGTCAGATCGCCATCGCAGGCAAGCCAGCTCCCACACTTGACCGGATTCCAACATGGGAATGCGGTCGAATGTGGGAGCTGGCTTGCCTGCGATGAACGGTAACGCGGTCTTACTTCAGGACCACAGCACCTTTCATCATCGAGATGTGGCCTGGGAACGAGCAGAAGAAGCTGTATTTCTCATCGGCCTTCAGCTTGGAGACGTCGAAGGTCACCGAGTCTTTCTCGCCGGCACCGATGATCTTGGTGTGGGCGATGATGCGCTCATCACCGGCTTTCAGGTAATCCTTGTCGATCCCCGCAGCCATGCCGTCGGTTGCCACCGGTTGCATATTGGCTTCGGTAGTCAGCACCCAGTTATGGCCCATCACGTTCTTGGGCAGGTTACCCGAGTGAGTCAGCTCAACGGTGAACTGCTTGCAGCTCTTGTCGATGGTGATTTCTTTAGTGTTGAACGACATTTGGTCGGTGGAGTCGACAGTGACCTTGCACTCTGCAGCAAGCAACTGGCCGCTCGCCAGAGTCAGCAGGGAAACAGCAACGAGTTTGGCAAACATGTGAATCTCCAAGGCAGGGTTTTAAAAACGCGGATTGCGGTAAGGGTGCCTCAATCAGGCTTGAGTTCTTATGATCTGAATCAACAGATTGTATACAACTTTAGGCTATCAGCTTCATCAACACAATCAACCAGCCAAACTGCCGCACCCTGATTATGATCGGCCCATCACTCACGGGAGTTCATGCCATGCACCTCAATCACCTGTTCAACGGCCTCCTGGCTGCCTACGCCTGCGGTAAGTGAAAGCAAACGCCCCCCCGAAGCTGCTACCATGACGACCCGAGGCAGCTGCGCGCCGCCCACCCTCACCTTCGACCCTAGAGGATCGCCCATGGCCAAACCTAATTACTCCTTCGCCAAACGTCAGAGAGACTTGGCCAAGGAACAGAAGAAAGAGGAAAAGCTGCAACGCAAGAAAGCCGCTGCAGAGGAAGAAGCCGGCGCGCTGAACCCGGATGCCGAAGGTGAAGCGGCAACTGACGAGACCGAAACC
Organism: Hoplolaimus galeatus; assembly: GCA_016432905.1. Taxonomy (NCBI): domain Eukaryota; kingdom Metazoa; phylum Nematoda; class Chromadorea; order Rhabditida; family Hoplolaimidae; genus Hoplolaimus; species Hoplolaimus galeatus. The sequence goes on from JAEHOL010000015.1 coordinate 35,973, forward strand.
CCGAAAGACCCAGCTGAATGATCGTTCCCACGCTCCGCGTGGGAATGCAGCCCCGGACGCTCCGCGTCCCGCACCAGGCTTGAAGCCAGCGCAAGGGTGACGCAGAGCGTCACAGCAGGCATTCCCACGCAGAGCGTGGGAATGATCGTTTTTCATTCCAGCGGCATCACCGTCACCCGCACCTCCGGGTCATGGCTGCCTCCCCCCAGAATCACCCCCCGCAATGGCGACACATCAGAAAAGTCCCGGCCCCAGGCCAGGGTGATGTGCTCCAGCGCCGGCTGCACATTGTTGGTCGGGTCAAAATCCACCCAGCCTGATACCGGGCAAAACACCGAAACCCACGCATGGGAAGCATCCGCGCCAATCAGCCGTGGCTGGCCGGGCGGTGGCTGGGTGAGCAGGTAGCCGCTGATATAGCGCGCCGCCAGGCCACGGGAACGCAGGCAGGCAAGCATCAGGTGAGCGAAGTCCTGGCACACGCCGCGACGGCGCTCCAGCACTTCAACCAGCGGCGTGGCGACCTGGGTGGCTTCGGCATCGAAGGTAAATTCGCTGAAGATCTTCTCCATCAATGCCTGCGTGCCCAGCAGTAAAGGCTCGCCGGGCGGGAAGCAGCTTTCGGAGAACTCGACGAAGGTTTTCTTCAGATGGACATAGGGCGACTCGAAGCGATAGCGGCAGGCTTCGATCAGCTCGGCGCTCAAAGCCTGGCTGCTGTAGGTCAGGCTGTCGCGGGTGTGGTCCCAGGGCGGCGACCGCTGGAAGTCCAGAGCGGGTCGCGCCAGCACTTCCACGGTGAGCCCGGCGTTCACCAGCAATTCATCATGGGGCCGTTCGAACGCCAGGCGAGTGATCGGGTTGCCGAATACGTCCAGTTCGTCGCGGCGCGAGGTGGGTTCCGGGCTGATATCCAACTGCTGCCAGGTGCACTTCTGCCAGGCGCACGGCCTTGGCCACAGGTGCGCCAGTTGCTGGGCCAGGGACACCGGGCTGTCATAGTGGTAATGGGTATCGTGGAAAATCTGGTAGCGCGCGCTCATTACACCGACACCGTTTGCTGGCTGACATCATCCACGTGGGCAAAATGGCGCAGCGCCAGGCGATCCGACACCTGCCCGCTTTCATCGGCCACCGCTTGCAGCAAGTCGGCCAGGCCGTCCAGCGCGGCACGCACGCTGGTTTCGCCAAACAGGCCGTCCTCCAGGCAGCCCAGGTCAAAACGCGCCAGGCGCTCGACCAACGGCGCCAGCCCGGTTTCACGGGGCACGCCAAAATCATCATTGAGACGGCGCAGGGTTCGGCTCACCAACTTGAGCTGGAACAGCACCGCATGGGGGTTCTGCTCGTCGAGCAGCAGCAAGTCGAGCACCGGGATCAACTGCGGCACCGCCAGGTAGCGCGAGCGGTAGGTGATGCTGCTGTTGCCCAGCTCCAGCAACCATTCCAGCCCGGCCTGATCGAACACCGCCACGCCACGCAGGAACGCCGCAAGGCTGCTGCTCAGAAACTGCAGACGCTCGATACGCCGGCCCATCATCAAGAAGCGCCAGCCCTCATCGCGGGTCATGTCGTCCAGGGCAAACCCGGACAGTGCCGCCAGGGACATCACCAGGCGGTTGAGAAAGTCGAGCAGCTCGCCAAAGTCTGCAGTGTCGCTTTCCAGTTCCATGGCTTCGCGTTGCAGCTCCACCAGGGCCTGCCAGTTTTCCCTGGACAACTTGCCGCGCACCTGGGACGCCGCCCACTGCAAGCGCTGCAAATTGGCGCGCAGGCTTGAAGGCCAGTCATCACCCAGCAAGGCGGCGAGCAGGCGCTCAGGCAGCTCGCCCTCCTCCGGCAACAGGCGCAGGCTTTCGCCGAGTTCGACGGCGGCCTGCAACGCCAGCGGATCGTCGCCATCGACATACCGCGCCAGCACAATGCGCAGCCAGCGCGCACTGTCGTCGCAGCGCTCGCAGTAACGACCGAACCAGAACAGGTTTTCCACCACGCGCGAGGGCAGATAGGGATCGCGGCGCACTAGGTCATAGGCGCCAATGGTGCGTTGGGCGCGCCACTGCTCGCCACCCGGCACACGTTCGCCGAGTACCCAGGTGTCCTTGCTCGCCCCGCCGCGCTGCATCGACACCACCTCGGCATCGGCGTCGGCCGCCACGCGAGTCAGGCCACCGGGCAGTACCCGATAACCGTCTTCACTGGCCACGGCGTAGACACGCATACCAATGGCACGGTGTTGCAGGTGGTCATCCACGGTGTGCCATACCGGCGCCTGAGACAGTTGCGCCAGCTCTTGGGCGACATAGGCATAGGGCCGCGCACGCATGCGTTCAGCCAGGGCCTGGCGCTGTTCGTCGTCAAGGTCGCGACCAAACACCGGGGCGAAACTTTGTGAGGGAAATGCCGGCTTGATCAGCAGCTCCGGGAGTTTTTCCAGGGCTTCGGCAAGCACCGGCGCTTCGCCGCACCACCAGGTGGCAATCGACGGCAGGATCAAGGCTTCACCGAACAAAAACTCGTTGATCTTGGGCAAAAAGCCCAGCAACCCCGGGGACTCCAGCACGCCGCTGCCCAAGGCATTGGCCACCAGCACATTGCCTTGGCGTACGGCGTCGAGCAGGCCCGGCACGCCGAGCGCGGAGTCGGTGCGCAGCTCCAGCGGGTCGCAGAAATCATCATCAAGGCGACGCATGATCGCGTGCACCCGGCGCAGGCCGCTAAGGGTTTTCAGGAACACGGTGCTGTCGCGCACGGTGAGGTCGCCGCCCTCTACCAAGGGGTAGCCGAGCTGGCGCGCCAGGTACAGGTGTTCGAAATAGCTTTCGTTGAAACGCCCCGGCGTGAGCAGCACGATCAGTGGCGGCTGGTCATCGCCAGGGGCCTGGCGCGCCAGGGTTTCCTGCAGCGTGCGAAAGAAACCGGTGAGGTGCTGCACCTGCATATCCCGGTACAGGTCCGGGAAGGCGCGGGACACGATGGTGCGGTTTTCCAGGGCGTAGCCGGCGCCCGATGGGGCTTGGGTACGGTCGGCGGTGACCCACCAGCGGCCGTCCGGCGTGCGCGCCAGGTCGACCGCGTACAGATGCAGGAACGCACCGTCGGGCGGCTGGATGCCCTGGCACGGCCACAGAAAATTGTTATGCCCGAACACCAGTTCGGCCGGCAGCAAGCCTTCCTTGATCAGTCGCTGAGGGCCATACAGGTCGGCCAGCACCGCATTGAGCAGGCGCGCACGCTGGGCGATACCGGCCGACAGTTGCTGCCACTCCTCGGCCGCCAGCACATGAGGCAGCAGGTCCAGTTCCCAGGGACGGTCGGCGCCCTTGGGGTCGGCGTAGACGTTATAGGTGACGCCGTTTTCCTGGATCTGGCGCGTCAACAACGCCTGGCGCTGGGCCAGTTGTGCGGGCGTGCTGCGTTGCAGGTGATCGAACAAGCGTCGCCAATGGGCACGCACCGCGCCGCTGGCGTCCAGCAGTTCGTGATAGGTGCCCGCGGTGAGCGGGTAACGGTCGAGCAAGTCGGACATGGAACGCTCGGCAGAGGCAAGGGAAGTCAGGTTAACTCAAATTCACTACGATCCAATGTGGGAGCTGGCTTGTTGTGGCGAGGGAGCTTGCTCCCGCTCGACTGCGCAGCAGTCGCCTGCTATTGGGGGCGCTTCGCACCCCAGCGGGAGCAAGCTCCCTCGCCACAAAAGCCCTCCCACACTTGGATCATGTTCATTCCTTATTTTTTGTGAAACGCCGCAAATCCAGGGTCATTGGCAACTCATCGTTTACCGTTACAGTCGGCACTGGCAGCTTGCCCGGGCTATGCCCCAAGCGGAAAAACCGCGCCATGCGCCGGCTCTCCGCCTCATTGGCATTCACCGGCAGGCTGTCGTAATTGCGCCCGCCCGGGTGCGCTACATGGTATTGGCAGCCACCCAACGAACGCTGCATCCAGGTGTCGAGCAGGTCAAATACCAGCGGCGCATGCACGGGGATGGTCGGTTGCAGGCAGTTGGCCGGTTGCCAGGCGCGGTAACGCACGCCCGCCACGAACTCGCCGACGCGGCCGGTTGGTTGCAGCGGCACCGGCACGCCATTGCAGGTCAGCAGGTAGCGTTGCGGTGGCAACCCGCTCAACTTCACTTGCAGGCGCTCCAGGGACGAATCCACATACCGCACCGTGCCACCCACTGCGCCCTCCTCGCCCAGCACGTGCCAGGGTTCCAAGGCCTGGCGCAGTTCCAGTTCGATACCGCTGACGGCGTAGTCGCCCACCTTGGGGAAACGAAACTCCAGATGCGCCGCGAACCATTCGGCACGCAGCGGGTAGCCGGCCGCGTTCAGCTCGACGATCACGTCGGCAAAGTCCTGCTCGATAAAGTGCGGCAACAGGAAACGGTCATGCAGTTCAGTGCCCCAGCGCGCCAGCTTCGGCGGCGCATAGGGCTCGCGCCAGAACCGCGCGACCAGCGCCCGCAGCAACAACTGCTGGGTCAGGCTCATGCGCGCATGGGGGGGCATTTCAAAGGCGCGCAGTTCCAGCAGCCCCAGGCGGCCAGTGGCGCCGTCGGGTGAGTAAAGTTTGTCGATACAGAATTCGGCGCGATGGGTATTACCCGTCACGTCGATCAGCAGGTTGCGCAACAGGCGATCCACCAACCATGGCGGGCAGTCCTCGCCCTGTGCCGGCATCTGCGCGAAGGCGATTTCCAGTTCATACAGCGCATCGTTGCGCGCCTCATCCACCCGGGGTGCCTGGGAGGTGGGGCCGATAAACAGGCCGGAGAACAAATAGGACAACGACGGGTGGTTATGCCAGTAGCTGATCAGGCTGCGCAGCAGGTCCGGTCGGCGCAGGAAGGGCGAATCCTTGGGCGTCGCACCGCCCAGTACGAAGTGGTTACCGCCACCGGTGCCGGTATGGCGCCCATCGATCATGAACTTCTCGGTGGTCAGGCGGGTTTGCCGGGCCTCTTCGTAGAGGAATTCGGTGCGTTCTACCAACTCGTCCCAGGTGGCGGACGGCTGTACGTTGACCTCGATGACACCGGGATCTGGCGTGACCCGGAAATTGCTCAGGCGCGTATCCGCTGGCGGCTCGTAGCCCTCCAGCAGTACCGGGCAATGCAGCTCTTCGGCGGTGGCCTCAATGGCAGTCACCAGCTCCAGGTAATCCTCGATGCGCTCCAGCGGCGGCATAAACAGGTACAGGCGGCCTTCCCGTGCTTCGGCGCACAGCGCGGTACGGGTCAGCCAGTCGGCGGACTCGTCGACCTTGGGCACACGCTCGTCGTCCGGGGCCGGCTCGCCATGGCTGCGCAATTGCGCCGCAGTGGGAAGCTCGGGCTGGTCCTGGTTCGGGTCGGTGGGGTGTATGAACGGATACTCAGCCGCCGTCACCCAGGGCTGGGAAGCCAAGGGCAGCCGGTAACCCAGCGGCGAATCACCCGGCACCAACCGGCAATGGTTGTCGCGCAGGTACCAACGCCCACTCTGCCAGCGGTCATTGGCCGCAGTACGTGCCAGCGGCAGCACCTGGCCGATGACTTTATCCAGGCCCTGGCTGAACACTTTGCGCAGGCGCTCACGCTCCAGGTCGTCGCTCAGGCGCGGGTCCTGGGCGGTGACGTTCTGGGGCAGCGCCCCTTCGCGCCACAGGTAGTAGAAATTGTCCTCGAACGCCGGGAACACAAAGCGCGCCGGCAGTTTCAGGCGCTCGGCGACGCTGGCCAGGAAACGCCCGGCCATCACCCCATCGGCGCCGTAGTCTTCTTGCTCATCGGCGATCAGTGCGCTGTTGTGCCAGATCGGCACGCCGTCGCGGCGCCAGTAGCAATTGAGCGACCAGCGCGGCAGTTGCTCGCCGGGGTACCACTTGCCTTGGCCGAAATGCACCAGGCCCTTGGGCGCATAGTGCTGGCGCAGGCGCTGGAACAGCTCGGCCGACAGGCGACGCTTGTCCGGGCCCAGGGCTGCGGTGTTCCATTCGGCGCCGTCTGGGTCGTCGATAGAGACGAAGGTCGGCTCGCCGCCCATGGTCAGGCGTACGTCGTCCTTGAGCAGGTCGCCGTCGATCTGCCGGCCCAGGGCCTGGATCGCCAACCATTGTTCTTCGGTGTAGGGCTTGGTCACCCGTGGCGCTTCCCAGATGCGCTCCACCGACATCTCATGGGTGAACTCGCATTCGCACGGCTCAACCAACCCACTGATGGGCGCGGCAGACGATGGATCGGGGCTGCAGGCCAAGGGGATATGCCCTTCACCGGCGAACAACCCGGACGTGGCATCCAGGCCAATCCAGCCAGCGCCGGGCAGATACACTTCGCACCAGGCGTGCAGGTCGGTGAAGTCCACCTCGGTACCGGACGGGCCGTCGAGGGCTTTGACGTCGGCGGTCAGTTGAATCAGATAACCAGAGACAAATCGCGCCGCCAACCCGAGGTTGCGCAGCAATTGCACCAACAACCAGGCCGAGTCGCGGCAGGAGCCGGACGCGTTTTCCAGGGTAAATTCCGGGGTTTGCACACCCGGCTCCATGCGAATCAGGTAACCGATATCGGCGGCCAGGCGCTGGTTGAGGCCGACCAGGAAATCCACAGCAGGCAGCGGCGTGCGATCGATACCGGCCAGGTAAGCGGCAAACCTTGGCGTCAGCGGCAGGGTTTCCAAGTACGGCGCCAGCTCGCGCTGCTCATCGGCGGCGTAGCTGAACGGGATTTTTTCGGCGTACGGCTCGAGGAAAAAATCGAACGGATTGAACACCGCCATCTCGGCGACCAGGTCGACCTCAATGCGCAACTCGTCAGTCTTTTCCGGGAACACCAGGCGCGCCAGATAATTGCCCTGGGGGTCTTGCTGCCAGTTGATGAAATGCTGCTCGGGCAACACCTTCAGCGCGTAGGACAGTATTCGCGTACGGCTATGGGCTGCCGGGCGTAGCCGAACGATCTGTGGGCCGAGTTCGACAGCACGGTCGTAGCGGTAATGCGTAACGTGGTGCAACGCGACATGAATCGACACGGCGGCCTCCTGCGAGCCAGGGCATAAGCACAACGCGCGCAAGACTTATGCCACAGCAGCAGTCATTGCACTAAAACGTCAGGCCCGGTGCAGTACAGCACCAAAACGGCGCCAACGTTGTGGCTATGGTGCAGGCGCTGCACACATTTGTAGCGCCGGGCTGAGGGCAGGTGGTGAATCTACCCAATCAATGGTGTTTGTGTTGGGCAATCATGGCCTGGCGCAGGCAGCGGACTTCAACCAGTTTCTGGCGCATTTCACGGTGGCGTTTGCTGTTGAACAGCAATAGCCCAATTAATGGAAACATCAGGCTCAAGGCATATACCACCCCGTTCGGTTGATCATTGAGTGTTGGCAATACACCCAGAAAGCATACCCCCAGCAGCAACACTAGCGGCCAAATCCATTGGGGACGCCCGCGTGCGATCATGAAATTGCAGTGCACAATGACTAGCGTGAGTGCGATACCCGCCAGGAAGGAGTATTTGGCATTATCTGCCATGGACAGGCTTGGCATATAGCTATCGAAGAACACCGGAACCGCAAACACGAGGGTGAAAATGCAGACGAATATCGCCCCCATAAAGACGGGGAAATACGTCGACAGAAAACTGCGAATGCTAGGCAGCTCGTTCATTGTTCGGCCTCCTCATACAGACCTATGGCAATTGTGCGTACGTTCCCTGACACCGCACTACCGGTAAAACCGATGGCTGCGCCCAACGCGTCCTTGATCTGCGTGACCGTTGCATGCTTGACCTCGGTGGGCGTGAACCGCTTAGGCAACTCGCCCGACAACTGCTTTAACTTGATCATCTTGGACGTCAAGCGTGGGTCGTTGATGCTCAGCAGCTCTTTGGTCAACTTGGCGCGCTCCTGTCGATTCAGGCCCCTGAGCACCTCTCTCACACTTTTCCCGGTAGAGGCCTTATTCAGCCGCACCAGCTTGACCGTTGCCAATGCCGATGAACCCACCCCAACCAACGACGCCGCATCCAGGGCAATCATGGTGTATTGGTACCACTCCTCACTGTCGAGCTGATCATTGCGCGCGGGGTTGCGGATCTCATTGACGGTGCGATAGCCGCTGGCAAAGCACTGCACAGAACTGGCTGCCGCGGCCGTATAGCCGAGCGCCACGACCACCGAACTGGCCCCCGCCGAAAACGGAACTGCGACGGAACCACTGAGCACCACGATCCAACCGATAACCGCGCCGGCACACGATAGCGTGGTATTGACCGCTTCGCCCACCAAGCGGGACTCACGCGGATTGTCTTGCACCTGCTGAGCGAATTGCGTTGGCGCGATGTACTTCTGCGCCTCACGCAGGATCAAACGCTTGGGTGCGATGCTGCAGATGGGCTGAAATTCGCGCAGGGTGACAACGTTGAAATCGGCATCGATATACACAACACCTGCACCGACAATGGCGGGGTCTGCATCGATGGCGGCGAACAGCCGTGGCAGGTTGATCAGGCTCTCGATACGCTGGCGCGCCATAAATTGAGAGCGGTTGGAATCCATGCCGATGTTGAACAAGGAGCTGCCCATAAGTGTTCTTCCTTGAAATTGAAAGTGCCCAGACCGGCCTCATCGCAGGCAAGCCAGCGCCCACACTTGAAATGCATTCCCCTGTGGGAGCTGGCTTGCCTGCGATAGCAATCTGATGAGCGCCCCCCTAACAAACAGGCCACCTACCGCCAATAAACCTATCTAATCAACGGGTCTTGCGTTGCGCAATCGCCGCCCGACGCAGGTGACGTATTTCGAGTAATCGCTGACGCATTTCACGATGGCGCTTGCTGTTGAGCAGCAACAAACCCAGCAGCGGAAACAGCACCGCCGAACCGTACACCAGGGTATTGAGGCCGTATTGAATCATCGGCAAAACGAACAGCAGGCAACACACCAGATAGCCCGCCACCAGCCGGGTCGCCCAGGGGTACCCGCGTGCAATCATCACATTACCAAACACCAGTACCGCTACCAGCACCAGTATTGCAGCCCCGGAGTAGTTGGCCTTGAGCGCCGGTTCAACCCCGCGCAAATAGGTTACGCCCGCCGTGGAGACAGCCACCGAACCAGAGAAAATAGCCATGAAGATGGTGCCCATGAACACCGGAAAATAACGCGCAAGGAAACTGCGCCTATCGGGAAACCCCTTCATTCCGTCAGTTCCTCATACAGGCCAATGGCAAGCGTCGACGCCGAGCCAACGTGACCGGTTCGATAGCTGCCCCAGATACCCAACATGCCGCCCAAGGCGTCCTTGAGCTGGGTGAGCGTGGCATGACGAATTTCCGTGGAGCTGTAGCGCTTGGGCAACGTGCCGGCGCGCTGCTGCAACTTGAGCAACTTGGGGGTCAGGCTTGGGTCTTTGAGACTGAGCAATTCCTGGGTCAACTTCTTGCGCTCCTGGCGATTCAAGCCCTTGAGCAATTCATACCAGCTCTTGCCCAACGCAGCGGCTTTTTTGGCCTTGAGCAGCCTTAATGTGGTGAAAGCTCCCGTTCCGATCCCGACCAACGACGCGGCATCGAGAATCGGTGACACCGCGCCATACCACTGGGCGTCGTCCATGCGGTCGTTGGCATCTGGGTCAAGGATCTCGTTATAGGTCCGGGCCACGCCAAACCCGCACTGAGCGCTGCTGGCCAGCGCCGCCGTGACACCGATACCCACCACAAAAGCACTGGCACCGGCGGTGAACGGTACGGCGACGCTGCCACTGAACACCACGATCCAGCCGATCACCGCCGCCCCACAGGAAAGCCCCATGTCAAAGGCCTCCTTCTGGAGGCGCCCTTCACGGGGGTCGGTCTTCACCTGCTCGACAAACTGCGCCGGCGAGATGTACTTCTGCGCCTCGCGCAAAATGACGCGCTTGGGTTTGATGCTGCAGATGGGTTTGAATTCGCGCAGGGTGATCACGTTGAAGTCGGCGTCGATGTACACCACGCCAGCGCCGACGATGCTGGGGTCGGCGTCAATGACGGCGAACAGCCGCGGCAGGTTGATCTGGCTCTCAATGCGCTGGCGCGCCATGAATTGGGAGCGGTTGGAGTCCATGCCGATGTTGAGCAAGGGGTTGCCCATAAGTGTTCTTCCTTGAAATCGAGAGTGCCCAGACCGGCCTCATCGCAGGCAAGCCAGCTCCCACGCTTGAAATACATTCTCCTGTGGGAGCTGGCTTGCCTGCGATAGAAATCTAATGGGCGCCACCTTACCAAACAGACTCACCACCGACCAGAAAGCAAAACGCCAGCACGAGGCTGGCGTTTTGCATTTCAGGCGTCGATCACCGCGGTACAACCGGCTTGCGCGTAGGCTTGCCGCCCTTGCCCTTGGCCGCATCGCTGCGCTCTTTGGCCGCCTGCTTATTGCGCGCCTGGGCCGCAGCCTTGGCTTGCTCGCGCTTGTCCCACGGGTTGCTGCCGTCGCTGCCACGGGGTGGCAGGCCGGTGTGCTGGGTGAGAATCCTGGTGGTGGTTTCCTTGGCGACCTTATGGCTGCCGGCCGGCGTCGAGTTCTTGCGCCGGGCGCTCTGGTAGCTGTCGGTGGACGGCTGGTGCAGCGGGATCAACTGGTCCTTGCCCGACCCGATCAGGTCGGCACGGCCCATGCGGGTCAATGCTTCACGCAGCATCGGCCAGCCCTTCGGGTCGTGGTAACGCAGGAACGCCTTGTGCAGGCGGCGCTGCTCCTCGCTCTTGACGATGGTCACCGCGTCGCTCTTGTAGGTGACCTTGCGCAACGGGTTTTTGCCCGAGTGGTACATCGCGGTGGCGGTGGCCATCGGCGACGGGTAGAACGCCTGCACCTGGTCGGCACGGAAGCCGTTGCCCTTGAGCCACAGGGCCAGGTTCATCATGTCTTCATCGGTGGTACCCGGGTGGGCGGCGATGAAGTACGGGATCAGGTACTGCTCCTTGCCCGCTTCCTTGGTGTACTTCTCGAACATGCGCTTGAACTTGTCATAGCTGCCAATGCCCGGCTTCATCATCTGGTTGAGCGGACCTTCCTCGGTGTGTTCCGGGGCGATCTTGAGGTAACCACCGACGTGGTGGGTGACCAGCTCTTTGACGTATTCCGGCGACTCGACGGCCAGGTCGTAGCGCAGGCCGGAAGCGATCAGGATCTTCTTCACACCCGGCAACGCACGGGCGCTGCGGTACAGCTGGATCAACGACGAGTGGTCGGTGTTCAGGTTAGGGCAGATGCCAGGGAACACGCACGACGGCTTGCGGCACGCGGATTCGATTTCCGGGCTCTTGCAGGCGATGCGGTACATGTTCGCCGTCGGGCCGCCGAGGTCGGAGATCACGCCGGTGAAGCCCGGCACTTTGTCGCGGATCTCTTCGATCTCGCGAATGATCGACTCTTCGGAACGGTTCTGGATGATGCGGCCTTCGTGCTCGGTGATCGAGCAGAAGGTGCAGCCGCCGAAGCAGCCACGCATGATATTCACCGAGAAACGGATCATGTCGTAGGCCGGGATCTTCTCCTTGCCATACGCCGGGTGCGGTACGCGGGCATAAGGCATGCCGAACACGTAGTCCATTTCTTCGGTAGTCATCGGAATGGGCGGCGGGTTGAACCACACGTCAACTTCACCGTGCTTCTGCACCAGGGCGCGGGCGTTGCCTGGGTTGGTTTCCAGGTGCAACACGCGGTTGGCGTGGGCATAGAGCACCGCGTCGCCGCGGACTTTTTCCACCGATGGCAGGCGGATCACGGTCTTGTCACGGGTCATGCGCGGGCTGGCCAGGATCTGCACAACCTTGGCTTCTTCCGGATCATCCACCGGCCCCTTTTCCTGCTCGATGGCGCAGGCCTGGGTGTCCTGGGTGTTGACGTACGGGTTGATGATCTTGTCGATCTTGCCCGGACGGTCGATGCGCGTGGAATCCACTTCGTACCAACCGGCCGGCGTATCACGGCGGATGAACGCGGTACCGCGCACATCGGTGATGTCTTCGATCTTGTGGCCCCACGACAAACGCTGGGCAACTTCGACGATGGCCCGCTCGGCGTTGCCGTACAGCAGGATATCGGCGGTGGCGTCGATCAGGATCGAGTTGCGCACGCGGTCCTGCCAGTAGTCGTAGTGGGCGATACGACGCAGGGAAGCTTCGATGCCGCCAAGCACGATCGGCACGTTCTTGTAGGCTTCCTTGCAACGCTGGCTGTACACCAGGCTCGCACGGTCGGGGCGTTTGCCAGCCATGCCGCCAGGGGTATAGGCGTCGTCGGAGCGGATTTTCTTGTCGGCGGTGTAGCGGTTGATCATCGAGTCCATGTTGCCGGCCGCGACGCCGAAGAACAGGTTCGGCTCGCCGAGCTTCATGAAGTCGTCTTTGGACTGCCAGTTCGGTTGCGCGATGATCCCGACGCGAAAGCCCTGGGACTCCAGCAGCCGGCCGATGATCGCCATGCCGAACGATGGGTGGTCAACATAGGCATCACCGGTGACGATGATGATGTCGCACGAATCCCAGCCAAGCTGATCCATCTCCTCCCTGCTCATCGGCAGGAATGGCGCAGGACCGAAACATTCGGCCCAGTACTTGGGATAGTCAAATAACGGCTTGGCTGTTTGCATGACGGTGACCGGTGTGAAGATGAAAAATCGCGGGCGCGGAATATAGCACAAATTTTGACCAATTCCGACGGTAGTAGTCGGAATTGTGGCTTGCCTGCGATGAGGCCCTTACAGGCGCTTGAAACTACTCGTCGTCGTCGAAGTTGTAGCTACCCGGCGCCAGGTTCTCGAAACGCGTGTACTTGCCGATGAACGCCAACCGGATAAACCCGATCGGGCCGTTCCGCTGCTTGCCGATGATGATTTCGGCAATGCCCTTGTGTTCCGTCTCGGGGTGGTACACCTCGTCGCGGTACACGAACATGATCACGTCGGCGTCCTGCTCGATCGCTCCGGATTCCCGCAAGTCGGAGTTCACCGGACGCTTGTTGGGACGTTGTTCCAGGGAACGGTTGAGCTGGGACAACGCCACCACCGGGCAGTTGAATTCCTTGGCCAGGGCCTTCAAGGAACGAGAGATTTCAGAAATCTCGTTGGTACGGTTGTCGCCACTGGAACCGGGGATCTGCATCAACTGCAGGTAGTCGATCATGATCAGGGCGATGTCGCCATGCTCACGCACCAGGCGCCGGGTACGCGCGCGCATTTCGGACGGGCTGATACCCGCAGTGTCATCAATGAATAGCTTGCGGTCGTTGAGCAGGTTGACCGCTGAGGTCAGGCGCGGCCAGTCGTCGTCTTCAAGCTGGCCGGAACGCACCTTGGTCTGGTCGATACGGCCAAGCGACGAGAGCATACGCATGATCAACGATTCGCCTGGCATCTCGAGGGAGTACACCAGCACCGCCTTGTCGCTGCGTAACACGGCGTTTTCCACCAGGTTCATCGCGAAGGTGGTCTTACCCATGGACGGACGACCGGCGACGATGATCAAGTCGGACGGCTGCAGGCCGCTGGTCTTTTCGTCGAGGTCGGTGTAACCGGTGGAAATACCGGTAATCGCGGCATCGGTGTTGAACAGGGTGTCGATGCGGTCGATGGCTTTGGTCAGCAGGTCGTTGACGCTGACCGGGCCGCCGGTTTTCGGGCGGGCCTCGGCGATCTGGAAGATCTGGCGCTCGGCTTCGTCAAGGATCTCGGCAGCGGTGCGGCCTTCGGGGTTGAAGGCGCTGTCGGCGATTTCGGTGCTGATGCCGATCAACTGGCGCAACGTGGCGCGCTCGCGGACGATCTGGGCATAGGCCTTGATGTTGGCGACGGACGGCGTGTTTTTTGCCAGCTCACCGAGGTAGCCCAGACCACCCACTTGGGAGGTCTGGCCTTCCTTGTCCAACTGCTCGGCCAGGGTTACCACGTCGATCGGTGAGTTCTGGTCGGCCAGCTTGGCGATGGCGCGGAAGATCAGGCGGTGGTCATGACGATAGAAGTCACCGTCCGAGACTTGATCCAGCACGCGTTCCCAGGCGTTGTTGTCCAGCATCAAGCCACCGAGCACGGCCTGTTCGGCCTCGATGGAATGCGGCGGCACCTTCAGGGCAGCGGTTTGCAGATCGTATTGCTCAGGAGCAGAGATTTCGTTCATGGCCACTTGGAATTTGGGGTGTGTAGAAAAACAAAAGGCACGACCTGTAAACAGGATCGTGCCCGATGTTAACCGGCTGGCACGCGAGGTGCCAGTCAGTTAGGTGCGACTTAAGCTGCTACCACGACAACGCGTACGGTGGCTTCAACTTCGGCGTGCAGGTGCACGGCTACGTCGAATTCGCCTACGTTGCGGATGGTGCCGTTCGGCAGACGAACTTCGCTCTTCTGCACTTCAACGCCGGAGGCGGTCAGTGCATCAGCGATGTCGTGGGTACCGATCGAACCGAACAGCTTGCCTTCGTCACCAGCGGTGGCAGTGATAGTCACTTCCAGCTCAGCCAGTTGGGCAGCGCGAGTTTCGGCCGACGCTTTTTTGTCTGCTGCGGCTTTTTCCAGCTCAGCACGACGCTCTTCAAACGCAGCCAGGTTGGCAGCGGTTGCAGCGGTGGCTTTGCCGTATGGCAGCAGGTAGTTACGACCGTAGCCGGCCTTAACGTTCACTTTGTCGCCCAGGTTGCCCAGGTTGGCGACTTTTTCCAGAAGGATCAGTTGCATGTGAAAATCCTCTAACTTTTAACCTTCACCGTTCGCGTTATCGGCGTCTTTCGACGCCAGACGACCGCGAAAATCAATCAGGCTGTCAACAATGGCCAAGACCACGAGTAACGGATAGATCAGCTGCATGAACAGCAACAGCGTGACGTACAACCCCACCAGCCAAAACCTGGCCAGTCGCTTTTGCGCGGCAAGCCCATGAATCAGGGCCAGCCCGGCAAACACCAGCGGTACGCTGCAAATCGGCGCCAGCAAGGCCATCTGTGGGCCGAAGTTCGGCCCGACAACCATGCACGCCAGCAGCAACATCGCCGGCCCCGCTGGGATTCTGATACTGCGAAACTCGCGACCAAAACCACCCGGGTTGTACAACAACGCCTGCCAATAACGCCCAAGAATCAGGCTCAGCACGCTGACGACCTGCAACAAAGCCGCAATCAGGCCGGTCAGGACCGGGGCAATCAGTGACGCAAACCGCGCTCGCTCATCTACCGACAAATGCTGGTAGAGATCCCCGAGGGCCAACGGCAGGATCTTGACGATCTCCTGCGCCAGCGCCTCGATCTGCGGGCGGAAAGCCGCGCCAAGCATCACTGAGTACACCAACCCCAATGCCACGCTGACCAGCAGCGTGCGGACCCAGGACTCACTTGCGCGCAAAACCAACGCAAGGCTCGATGACCCCAGCAGTACCAGAAGTACCCGTGGATCACCCATTTGCAGCCACCAGATCAAGGCCGGCAACAAACCCAGGGCAAGAACGCCAAGGGCGTCCTTCAAACCGCGCCGCAGTAGCACAAGGCAACCTGCGGCAGCACCCAACCAATAAAGCAACGGCAATGCCGCACATCCAGCCACTACCAGAGTGGCCTGCACGCGACCGCGCATGATGAACTCAGCTAAGGCGCGCATGCATTCAATCCCTTACTACTTGTCGACTGCCCGGTCTCAGCGGCCGTGGCTGTCGGTGTAGGCCAGCAGGGCCAGGAAGCGGGCGCGCTTGATAGCGGTGGCCAGCTGACGCTGATAACGTGCTTTGGTACCGGTGATACGGCTTGGAACGATTTTGCCGGTCTCGGATACGTAGGCTTTCAGAGTGTTGAGATCTTTGTAATCGATCTCTTTCACGTCTTCAGCGGTGAAGCGGCAGAATTTACGACGACGGAAGAAACGTGCCATTTGATAGGCTCCTTAAAAGGTCCGTGGATTACTCGTCAGCGTTATCGCTGTTGTCGCTGTCATCACTATCAGCGCTATCAGCGCCTTCGTGCTCAGGACGGTCGCGACGCTCACGGCGCTCACTGCGGTTTTCTTCAGCCTTGAGCATCTCGGATTGGCCAGTAACGGCTTCTTCGCGACGGATGACCAGGTTACGGATCACAGCATCGTTGTAGCGGAAGTTGTCTTCCAGCTCGGCCAGGGCCTTGCCAGTGCACTCAACGTTCAGCATCACGTAGTGAGCCTTGTGAACATTGTTGATTGCGTAGGCCAGTTGACGACGGCCCCAATCTTCCAGACGGTGGATTTTGCCGCCGTCTTCTTCGATCAGCTTGGTGTAACGCTCAACCATGCCGCCGACTTGCTCGCTTTGATCCGGGTGGACCAAAAAGATGATTTCGTAATGACGCATGAATGCTCCTTACGGGTTGTAGCCTGCCGCTCAAAAACGGTCAGACAAGGAGTGAATGACACTTATGGATCTTGCCGCAGGGGAGGCACATCGGTGCCTGCCAGGAAGGCAAGGGGCGCAATTGTAGAGAAGGGGGAGAAGCGGCGCAAGGCAATTGGTGATTATTTGAACAACCCCAAGCACCACAAACACAAATGTAGGAGCGAGCTTGCTCGCGAAAAACTCACAGACACCGCGCTCATTCAGGAAGCCCGCGTTATCGTTGACGTTTTTCGCGAGCAAGCTCGCTCCTACATCAGGATTGGGGCAAGCCCCACATGGTGATTACTTCTTGGGCTTGGCCTTAGCCTTGGCACCACGCTGACGCTGGGCTTCAAACAGGCACACGCCCGTCGCCACCGAAACATTGAGGCTGCTGACACTACCGGCCATCGGCAGGTGCACCAGATAATCGCAATGCTCACGGGTCAGGCGGCGCATGCCTTTGCCTTCGGCGCCCATGATCAGGATGGTAGGGCCGGTAAGGTCCTGGTCATAAATGCTGACCTCAGCCTCCCCCGCCGTGCCCACGACCCACAGGCCGCGCTGCTGGAGCTTCTCCAGGGTACGCGCCAGGTTGGTCACGGCCACCAGCGGAATCACTTCCGCCGCACCGCAGGCGACCTTGCGCACCACCGGCGTCAGGGTCGCGGACTTGTCCTTGGGCACGATCACTGCCAGCGCACCGGCAGCATCCGCCGAACGCAGGCAGGCGCCGAGGTTGTGCGGGTCGGTCACGCCGTCCAGCACCAAGAGCAACGGTGCACCTTCGGTACGGTCTAGCAGCTCGTCGAGCATCGCCTCGCCCCACACCTGGCTCGGACTGACGTCAGCCACCACACCTTGGTGAACGCCTTCGACCCACACGTCCATTTCACGACGCTCGGCCTGGCCGATGGCAACCTTATTCTGCGTAGCCAACTCGACCAGCGCCTGTACGCGCGGCTCGCTGCGACCTTCGGCCAACCACACCTGCTTGACGCGCTTGGGATGGTGACGCAGCAGTGCTTCTACGGCGTGCACGCCGTAGATTTTTTCCAGACTCATGACTTGGCCTTAGGTTTGCGCGACCCGCCGCTTTTTGCGGGAGCCGAACCCGCTTTTGGCGGGCCTTTACGGTGTTTACTTGGCTTGCTAGACGGCTTTTCCGCCCCGTGGGACTTTCCCCCAGACGCCGCTTTACCACCGCTTTTGGCTTCGTTGAGCAACTGCTGCTTCAACTCGCGGCTCTTGCGCAGCTCGGCGTTTTTCGCCGCCGCGTCGCTTGGGCGGTAGGCTTCAGGGGCCTTGTCCTT
Source organism: Hoplolaimus galeatus (assembly GCA_016432905.1). NCBI lineage: Eukaryota > Metazoa > Nematoda > Chromadorea > Rhabditida > Hoplolaimidae > Hoplolaimus > Hoplolaimus galeatus. Next base: position 53,634 of record JAEHOL010000015.1, read on the forward strand.
GGCGGAAGAACGACGACCAGCCTTGGCAGGTGCAGGCTCGGCCGTGGTTTTTGGGGTGGCCGCTTTGCCTTTGGACGCAGGCGCCGTGGTTTCACCACGTTTTTTACGACCCGCAGGCTCTGCCGGCTTGTCAGGCATGCCGAAGTCGATCTTGCGCTCGTCGAGATCGACACGCATGACCTGCACTTCAACGGTATCGCCCAAGCGGAAGCTGCGACCGGTGCGCTCGCCCGCCAGGCGGTGATGCACAGGATCGAAGTGGTAGTAATCACCCGGCAAGGCGGTGACGTGCACCAGGCCCTCGACGTAGATGTCGGTCAGCTCGACGAACAGGCCAAAGCCGGTCACGGCGGTGATGACACCCGGGAACGACTCGCCCACGCGATCCTTCATGAACTCGCACTTGAGCCAGTTCACCACGTCGCGGGTGGCTTCGTCAGCGCGGCGCTCGCTCATGGAGCACTGCTCGCCAAGTTGTTCCAGGGCCGCTTCGTCGTACGGGTAGATCCGTGCTTTCGGAATGGTCATGGCACCGGCGCGCTTGACGTGCGGGGTGTTCTGCTTGGAATGTATCACGCTGCGGATCGCCCGGTGCGTGAGCAAGTCCGGGTAACGCCGAATTGGCGAAGTGAAGTGGGTGTACGCCTCGTAATTCAGGCCGAAGTGGCCCTGGTTATCGGCGCTGTACACCGCCTGGCTCAGCGAGCGCAGCATCACGGTCTGGATTACGTGGTAATCCGGACGGTCCTTGATGCTGGCCAGCAGGGCCTGGTAATCCTTCGGCGTCGGGCCGTCCTTGCCTTTGTGCAGGGACAGCCCGAGTTCGCCGAGGAAGGCGCGAAGTTTTTCCAGGCGCTCCGGCGGCGGGCCGTCGTGCACACGGTACAACGCAGGAATTTCGTGCTTCTTGAGGAACTCGGCAGTGGCCACGTTGGCCGCCAGCATGCACTCCTCGATCAGCTTGTGCGCGTCGTTACGGGTGGTCGGGGTGATCGCCGCAATCTTGCGCTCGGAGCCGAAGACAATGCGGGTTTCCTGGGTTTCGAAATCGATCGCGCCACGGGTATGACGGGCACCCAGCAACACCTTGTACAGCGAGTACAGCTGCTTGAGGTGCGGCACCACGCCAGCGTACTCGGTACGCAGGGCCTTGGCTTCGCTGGTCTTCGGCGTTTCCAGGATGGTGCTGACCTTGTTGTAGGTCAGGCGTGCCTGGGAGTGGATCACCGCTTCGTAGAACTGGTAGTCGGTCATTTCGCCGGTTTTGGAGATGGTCATCTCGCACACCATGGCCAAACGGTCGACTTTCGGGTTCAGGGAGCACAGGCCGTTGGACAGTTGCTCGGGCAGCATCGGGATCACGCGCTCTGGGAAGTACACGGAGTTGCCGCGCACCTGGGCTTCGTTATCCAGGGCCGAACCGATCTTCACGTAGCTGGACACGTCGGCAATCGCGACGTACAACTTCCAGCCGCCGGAGAACAGGCGCAGCTTGCCAGGCTTGGCTTCGCAGTAGACCGCATCGTCGAAGTCGCGGGCATCTTCACCGTCAATCGTGACAAACGGCAGATGACGCAGGTCGATGCGTTTTTCTTTGTCTTTCTCTTCGACTTCCGGCTTGAGCTTGGCGGCTTCCTTGAGCACGGCCTCAGGCCAGACGTGAGGGATATCGTAGGTGCGCAAGGCAACGTCGATTTCCATGCCCGGCGCCATGTAGTTGCCGACCACTTCAACGATATCGCCCTGGGGCTGGAAGCGCGCAGTAGGCCAGTGGGTGATTTTCACCTCGACGAACTGGCCGACCTTCGCGGCGCCATTGCGGCCCGGGGTGATCAGCACTTCCTGCTGGACCTTCGGGTTATCCGGCACAACGAAGCCGATGCCGCCTTCTTCGAAGTAACGGCCGACGATGGATTCGTGGGCGCGGGACACCACTTCGACGATCACGCCTTCACGACGACCACGGCGGTCGAGGCCAGAAACCCGCGCCAGGGCACGGTCGCCATCGAACACCAGACGCATTTGCGCCGGGCTCATGAACAAGTCGTCGCTGCCATCGTCCGGGATCAGGAAGCCGAAGCCGTCACGGTGGCCGGCAATGCGACCCAGGATCAGGTCCAGCTTGTCGACCGGCGCGTAAGTGCCACGACGGGTGTAGATCAATTGAGCATCGCGCTCCATCGCACGCAGACGGCGGCGCAGGGCTTCGAGCTGGTCTTCGGTGGTCAGACCGAATTCTTCAACCAGTTGCTCACGGCTAGCAGGCGAACCACGATCGGCGAGGTGCGCCAGGATCAGTTCGCGGCTAGGAATAGGGTTTTCATATTTTTCCGCTTCACGAGCGGCCTCGGGATCGAGGGACTGCCAATCGGCCATTAGAGAGTTTTCACCTTGTCTATATGCGGGTTAGTTTGGCATACGCGTATTGAAACGGGAAATTTCAGGTATCAACAAGCGTTTAAAAGCCCTTTGCGACCCCCGGCGCGCACCTTGCACGACCACTGGCGAAATTTTCCAGGCTTTTTTCATGGCAGGGGTTTACAGCTCAAATATCGCTCCGTATAGTGCGCGCCATCGACGACGGCAACGTTGTTGATGCTGCCCAGGTGGTGAAATTGGTAGACACGCCAGCTTCAGGTGCTGGTGATCGCAAGGTCGTGGAAGTTCGAGTCTTCT